>BSQZ01000076.1:1337500-1372500 GCA_033239005.1 Lamellibrachia satsuma | reverse complement strand
CGAGGGGTCAATGTTTAATCACTAAGACGAGGGGTCAATGTTTAATCACTAAGATGAGGGGTCAATGTTTAATAACTAAGACGAGGGGTCAATGTTTAATCACTAAGACGAGGGGTCAATGTTTAATCACTAAGACGAGGGGTCAATGTTTAATCACTAAGACGAGGGGTCAATGTTTAATCACTAAGACGAGGGGTCAATGTTTAATCACTAAGACGAGGGGTCAATGTTTAATCACTAAGATGAGGGGTCAATGTTTAATCACTAAGACGAGGGGTCAATGTTTAATCACTAAGATGAGGGGTCAATGTTTAATCACAAAGACGAGGGGTCAATGTTTAATCACTAAGATGAGGGGTCAATGTTTAATAACAAAGACGAGGGGTCAATGTTTAATCACTAAGACGAGGGGTCAATGTTTAATCACTAAGATGAGGGGTCAATGTTTAATAACAAAGACGAGGGGTCAATGTTTAATCACTAAGACGAGGGGTCAATGTTTAATCACTAAGATGAGGGGTCAATGTTTAATAACAAAGACGAGGGGTCAATGTTTAATCACTAAGATGAGGGGATACTAAAAAAATTAACAAATATGTCACCTACAACGGCAATCTTGTTAAATAATTACATGAGCATATTCAGTATTTCATAGGCACATAAAGCGCAGCTGGTTTCATTTACATTGATACAAGAAATGTCGTATAATATATTCTACAAGTAATCGTGTATTTTAAATACCCGGGTAACTGTAGACATATTCACAATTTGCAGGATCCGTCCAATGCTCAGATAATCCGTGCCAACACGGAGGAATATGCGGAGATGTCACTGGTGGTGTCGTCTGCGCTTGCACAAGTCAATACATTGGGTTGTATTGTGAAAGTAGGTATATGATATTATATATGCAGTGAAGACGTTTGGTATTTCGCCAGTATTTGAAGCAATTTAGTGAAAGTACTACCTTAATATTATTAACGTTACAGTATGTCGCACAAACTCTAAAGAACACCAGAAAACATAACTGAAACAAACATGAAGAAACATATTATTAACGTTACAGTATGTCGCACAAACTCTAAAGAACACCAGACAACATAACTGAAACAAACATGAAGAAACATATTATTAACGTTACAGATGTCGCACAAACTCTAAAGAACACCAGACAACATAACTGAAACAAACATGAAGAAACATATTATTAACGTTACAGTATGTCGCACAAGCTCTAAAGAACACCAGACAACATAACTGAAACAAACATGAAGACAAATAAGGGACATTATTAAACAAACTATTACAATTGCGCCTGTGCTAATGACATATCTTGTTCACCGTCCGTGTAAAAAACCCAGTGGAAACATAAACCTGCTGCTGTGAAGCCGAAGCAACTCTTGGCTCTCGTGAAGACGTCTTATACTTTCATTTTGCAACATGATAACACATGAAAGTTACATCTGTCAACATCCGTAAACCTTAAGACCAAATTTGCAGGGGATGTACAAAGGACAGGTAAAAATCTACGACTTGTTCTCTTCGACAATTTGCATACCATAGTGCAATGTGTGTGCGTGCGTGTAGTTCTGCACTGAACATGAAACAGTGCGTTTTTGTATATCATAGCATATTCTTCTATTGATGTGCGAAGCGCACTTTCGTATTCATACCGTTGAAAATGTGGCTGTTGTGTTATTGTAATCCATGTTAAATTAAAACTACTTTAGCTTTACGTGAAACTACAACAACTACGACAACAACAACGATAACGTTGACTAATGCGATTGACCAGACAACATTACCGAGTCGTGGTTTTGCCAAGAATGCCATCAGCCCAAAGAAAGTGGCTGCAGGCATCGTGGCTGCTGGCGCTGTAGCCGCTGGAGCGACGGCTGCCGTGATGTACGTGGCAGCGGCCACTGGGGCCGCTGTAGGGGCAGCAGGAACGGCTGGAGTCGGTGTCGCTGCTACTGCGACGTACGTAATCTTCATACGTTAAGGCCCGTACACACGAGGGATTAGTTGTCCAGTTAATCGGGCGACACCGTGTTGCACGCTAATGTGTAATATGTCTCGCGAGGGTGCTAACACGAGCGATTAGTTGTCCGATTCGTCGAACAGTTGGCCAACTAATCTCATATAGGGTTCAGATCACAATTATATTTCAGGTATATAGTGCCTAAGCATTTGCATATTAGCCGATTTCAGTAATTCTCATTGTCAAGACGTAAATTTATTCAGCCAGCGAGGTTGAAACGTTTGAAATGTGCGACTGTCTGGAAGTGAGGTGCTGCACTATGGAGCAAATTATAAGACGCGCTGTTGGGATAATATTCCAACATAACCATCGATAGGCGTATTGATATGTTTAGCTAAAATTTATACTGTTTATGGCATGCGCGTTTGAGATAACCTGATGTTAGATATATGCGATTGTGTCTAAAAACTGTGCATTACATTGGCAACAACCAGTGGATGTCGTAGAGCAGTGGTTGTCAACCTTTTTCACCCCACGACCCAATTTTCTGTCAGAAGATAAGGTCGCGACCCCCCACTCCCCCAAAAAATTACACATCACTTTATAATCATTCATTCATTCATTAATTTCAAATAACTATGCCGTGACTATGGCATGCAATGATGCATAATATTTATTGGCAACAAGATTTAACAAAATGACAAGATGATTGTTGCAAAAAAGTAACGTAACTGGCTAGATACAAACTGGCTAGCAATGCTAATGACGATTAATCTCGCCTCGGACCCAGTCACTCAATGAGATGGCTGGAACTGCTTCTCAGCAACGAGTCTGGCGAATCTCGGTTGCGTGGACGACAGGCAGCACCGTCTATCGGGCTCAAGGTGCGGCCTGTTGCGAGCCTTTGATTTTATAGTAAGCATTGTCGAAAATGCGCTTTCACACAAATAGGTTGAGGGGAATGGCATTAGCCTCCTCAGCGCAATGTCACAGATACGCGGATAGCTCTGCATCACCCCACACCAAAACTGTGACAAACTGACATGTTGAAACAGGTCTTTTGCACCAGAGTCAGTGGCAAGGGTGACCAGAGTCAGTGGCAAGGGTGATCAGAGTCAGTGGCAAGGGTGATCAGCTCCTCTTGAGCGGCATTTTCATCATCCGGAACACACTGGTTGACGTCAGCTGTGAATGGATTCCTCACCAGTGCAAATGTTGTGCTGTCAAGATCCGGAAAATAGCGCTGGAATTCCTCCTTCAACAATGTGAGATGTGATACTAGCAACGCCTTCAAGACCTCACTAAGTGACGCTTCGCCATCGTCAACAAATAGAGAAACCCTAGGAAACATGGCATGATGTCCTGACGCAACCTTGCTCGAAGGAATTCCTTCAACTCAATCCTCACATGGAAGACCCGCTGCAACACATTTCCACGTGAAAGCCAGCGAACCTCTGTGTGGAAGAGCAGATTCTTGTGGTCAGCGTCCATGCTCCCGCATAGGTTGCGGAAGAGTCGGGTGTTGAGTGCACTCGATTTAACGTAGTTAACGACTTTGACAACATCCTTCAAGACGTTATTCAAAGGATCCGGCAGAGTCTTCTCTGCCAGAGCTTCCCTATGTATCATGCAGTGGTTAGCGATGACATCTGGCGAGACCTCATTAACCACAGCTTAGAAACCATAATTTCTCCCTAGCATAGATGGCGCTCCATCTGTGCAAACTGCTTTGACTTTGCTCCAGTCGATTCCCTCTCCTTCAAAGAAAGAATTTAATGTACAGAACACATCAATTCCTGGTGTGGTGGAGTCTAAGGCGACAACACAGCAGCTCATCCTTGAAATCTCAATTGTGAATGTAACCCACATAGACAATTAGCTGGGCGCATGAAAAAACGTCCGTTGATTCATCCATTTGATGACATTAGCACGGTTAGCTGCAATAAAAACGAAATATGCACAGTGGTATTTAACTGTTCGCCAGGTGTCGCCACATGCAACTGATTTACGGTAGACTACACTACAGTCGCCTTCGCAGTTTTGAAGCCGTATATCATTATCATCACAATGCTTGCCAGTATCAGATGCATAAATCATCATGAACGACATTACTGTGAATTATATTAGTTCAATCTGCAATGTTAGCTTTACTTAATTATTGGTATTGTATTTTCGTTAATTATTACACGATGGGCGCTTCATACATTTGATTGAGACTTTTTGCTGATCACCTTCGTCGATGCTTTAATTACTGACATAATATTCACTGTAGTTATTAATAATTAACTGAATCGGCTTCACGTGATACAACATGTATTCATGTTAGAACTGATACATTGTGCCTAACGTGTAGGAGTGTACAATTTCACGAAACATATGGCTTTTGTACCTCTCTCTCCCTCTGACAACGAACGCCACGGACACGACGAGTGGTCGGTGTAGAGAAAATTGTACTCTTACGAAATAATACGCATTCTCTTTCGTAAAAATAGTGCTATTCCAAAACCACAAATTATAACCATGATCTGAAAAAAATTGTGTTATATTAAAAATATATATACAATACGGTCAATATATATATATATATATATATATATATATATATATATATATATATATATATATATATATATATATATATATATATATATATATATATATATATATATATATATACACACACACACACACACACACACACACACACACACACACACACACACACACACACACACACACACACACACACACACACACAATTTTGCATGGTGCTGGTCGCGACCCCCAGGTTGAAAACCACTGTCGTAGTGTATAACAATTAAACTGTCATAACATATAGGTTGGTTCCATGTCGTACACTACATTAGCATGGCCACCAACTGGATAATCAACTATGGGCTGTCCCTATAAAAACGTTTCGCTCAAGCAGAGAAATTACGTGTGACTAATGTCATCACTGCAGATACGATTTGAAGTGCGGATTTGTGAGGGTCATAGTACAAATTTGGAAAACTGCTGCACTAGGCGCTGGATGAACGAGTGGCAAAGCGTGTGATTGTGAGACATGCATTTGGGATTTCGTCCTGGAATCGGCTTCTTGTTACTGTGCGCGGCTCATTGGAACTGCAGACGTTCATACACTGAAAACCAGCATGTTAAGAATATGTTTACAATCGGTCGCTACGAGATGATACACAATGTCTAATTTTAACTTTCTAAGTTTTAATAATGTTAAATATAATTAGTGTATTATTTTATTGTATGTATGTCTTCAAGTATAGTGCATTTCATTTGTTTACTAGACCTATATTATTTATTTAATAATATGTTATATTCTAATACATTTTTAATATTGGATTGTAAGCATACTAATGTGAATTTTATTAATGTTGTACTTGATGTTTTTAGTACGGGAGTCTGAGCTATACAAGAAATGAGCATGATTATTTATTTATTATTAAAACATCCACCTTAAACCTTTTGCACAGGGGCCACGCGGCAGCAGGCGGCGTGACCACGTTGGTGCACGTATCAGACGTGTTATCCGAGTTGGTGTCTTCCATGCTGACGTCCAATAAAGAAAAGGAAGACAACGTAGACGCTGACGTCGACGACAGTACTGACGTCAACGACATTACTGCCGCAGACAATACGTTCCTAACAGTGCCCACGAGGAAGTAACTGCTTCGTTTTGCGCATGTTGTTCATTAAACAAATACCTGACAAGTGTGTTGGTGTCGTTTAAACCCAAACGCTGTTCGTGATAACATTTGTTTTTTGATTAGGTCAGTTATTTGTTAGTGTTATCCATGAATATATAGTAGTTACTGTTACATATCTATGACTATGGCTTTGCCTATGCCAAGATCCTGCTGACATTGTTTCAAAGTTGTAATCTGTTCAGACTTCAGTCTATGTAACTATGTTATGGGTAATGCTCGTCACAACGAGTTAAAACAAGTCATGGTTTAGGGACTATGCATCTAAAAGATTTAATAAATACTAACCATTTTCAATTATAATCAAGAATACTACGCAAATGGCTTATTCAGAGAATGTGTTCTAAGAGTGGGAGATCTCAGGCTTCCTGGTTGCTGACATAATGACCAGTTTTCTCGAACGATTTACGAAATCGTAACTCCAGTTTTTCGCAAATATGGCGGCGAGACATCGTAACTTTAAGAAATTTTCGCAAACTTCAGTACGTTGCTTTTTATATTATCGTCCAAGTCGTTGATATATATTAAGAATAATAAAGGTCCTAATACTGATCCTTGTGGTACCCCACTCAAAACTGATTTCCAGTATGAAACCTTCCCATCTACTACAACACGCTGTCTTCTGTCAGCCAGCCATTGTTCTATCCGGTCGATTATGCCATATTTTTCTAATAGCTTCTTTTGACAAGTGTTTCTTTCTAGACCGTTTTCCTTGTTTTGTTTTCAACGGAACAAATTCATCAATGATACTCTCAAATTCATATTTTAGAATTTTCCAACATCCAACTGCGGTCTTATTCCTCAACATGTTATTCCAATATATCTTTGGTAACTGTTTTCTCATATCTTTATATCTACCTTTGTGGAAGTTTCTCCTATATTTTTTTACTTGTACTTTCTGATTTTACTTTGATGCTAAAATGTATTTCATTATGATTACTATTACCCAGATGCTCATGTATTTTGACATTGCCCACTAATTTATGTTGTAAAGACAAAACTAAATATAATACATTCTCTACCCTGGTTGGTTCTAGCACGAGTAAGGAAGCTATCCTGAATTAAAAGTAGAAACTGTTGTTCCTCACCCCCTGTACTCTCTACAGATTTCCACTGTATGTGTCCTTCGTTGAAATCTCCCATTACGATACATTCCCCTTTACTCACTTCCTTTATAGCGTTTTGTAGATTTCTGTTATCCTCTTCGTTTATGTTTGGACTAAACTAATGCAATAGTTAATGTTGCATTTCCTGTAACTATATTGCACCAAACAGTTTCATCGCAATTTGCTTCCCTTTCTAATTTTATTTCGTCGAATTGATTGTTTAATATATACAATGATTCCCTCTCCCCTTCTTCCTATTCGATCTCTCCTAAACATTGCATATTTTGTCAGTCCTAATTCAGCATCTGATATGTCTTTGTTGGCCCATGATTCTGTTACACCAATTATGTGATGGTTCATATCTTCTACCATAATGGTGAATTCGTTTTTCTTATTTACTACACACATTTATACCCAGCTTCAGAATTGCTTTCCGGACATTGTGTTACTGATTTATGTGTAATATAAGTTCAATGTCATTGTATCATCAGTGCTCTACTAGTATGTGTAAATCAATAACATGCACATGTCTTTGCTAATCATGATGACATCGTTGTGCCTGTGTGATAGTATACATTGTACATTTTATCATATATGACATGACAATGTTGAGAGGTTGACAGTGTTTTCTCAGTGCTATAATCAAATAAGACATTTGAAATGGGTTATTCGATGTAACACGCAATTACAAATTATAATCTTAATCTTATATATTGATATTATTACAGATAAGTATGTGTGTTACATTGTATACGTTATTATTGTATTTAGTGTATTATTTTTTACCTTTAATTATTCATAGACATAAACTCATATAGTCATTAGTGAATAAAATATAACTTATGCTGGACACTCAATATTACAATAAGACAACGGTTTCCTTATTTCTTTATTTGGCAATCTTGTTGTTAACTCAACCCACGCAGATATTATTCATGACAGATAATGCATCACAATGCATGGACAATATAACGATGTCGATGTATTTTTACTTTGATTCTTTCGAAAAGCCGAAGCCACGACAAAGAGGCCCGTAGCCAGCTTTTCACAAAGCGGGTTTATTTTTCCAAAAACAGACTCCATGGGCGCCACAAGTACATGTGGGGCCATATTTTCTTAATAGATTCAAGGGGCGCCATACGTTTACACTGGGTCATATTTTTCCAAACAGACTCCATGGGGTGCTACACGTTCACATTGGTTTTTCCATTATGAAAAGCACAGACACGTGTCGAAGTCTAAATTGATGTCCGATAAGCGCAGTCAAATGTTGAGATCGAGTGTGATCATTCGTAGAAATTATACGAGCCTGTGTGTGCAGAGTAGAGATTGAGGGGCACATAGTGCTACCTGATTGGTGATTAGAGTAAGGAATCACCAGGCAAAGAGTAAGGAATCACCAGGCAAAGAGTAAGGAATCACCAGGCAAAGAGTAAGGAATCACCAGGCAAAGAGAAAGGAATCACCAGGCAAAGAGTAAGGAATCACCAGGCAAAGTGTTTGCCATTTTGTCTATCCAGTATGTTGAGCCTTATCAGGACAAAAATTAATTATTTTGATGATTTAACTAAAACATGCATTTTTATTATTCAATCGACTGCGGATGTTACTTAAACTATTCACCTACTACATATGTGGACATCAACGAACCGGATTCGCGATAGGCTAAACCAGTTGATAATGGAGTTTTAAAGGCCTTCAACGAACACGAACCTATCTCGACGACATAGCGAGGAATTTAGCCTGGTTGAGGACGTAACGATGTTGTCATGCATGAACTACCAATACACTAACAAGCTGCACTCGGCAGCACTAGGCGTTCACAAAACAAACATGTTTCAGTCGTGACACAGCATTCATGGAGTAATGCATAGACATGTTTACACACAAATTATCTGTCACACTAAAGCAGAGAACTTCTGGCTCCGGAGAATGTGTGAGAGATTACATGAGGTGAAATGAAGAGAACACCATAACAGGAATGTGGTTTTGAGACGGCTGCGAAGGAAGACATCCAGGGAATGAACGAGGATATATTAATAAAGAGAGAGACAGGGAGACGGGGTGGAGAGAGAGAGGGAGAGGGACAGAGCCAGGGAGAGAGGGAGGAAGTGTGAGGGGGGAGCATATGACATAGAGCACAGACAGCAAAAGGAAGGAAGAAAATGGCGTAATATTGAGAGAGCTGGATACAAGAAATTATAAAATTATTGGTTTCCAGTTACATTCTTCACAACGAAAAGTAGTAAATAATTCCTGTTTACCTCGTGTGCGTCAAACGGTGACGCCATATAACACAACAAAACAGGAATTTATTTTAAAAAATGACGAAAACTGTGCAATTGTTATTATTAGTGTCGTCCTGGTGATTGGGAACATACGTGCGTTACTGAAGTCAGTCCAACTGTCTAATAACTTGTGATTGGGAACGCACGTCCTTTACTGAAGTCACTCCAACTGTCTAATAACAAACGTGTGATGTTTTCGCCAGGGCGTTGTAACTGTCAACGAAGTGAAGTCAACGCGTTCGCTCGCCGAGTCAGCCAAGGCGAAGTCCAGTTGCGGCTTTGACTAATGAAGTGTGACGACGTCACGACTCACGTCGGGCTCAGCAGTCCTTCCATTGTCCACTCGTTAGTATCGTTGGAGCCGGTGTGAGATTACAAATGGAACGCCGCGGTATATGGACCCAGGAGTCCATTTACAAAGGTGGAATATGGACTCACGTGAAAATGTTATATGTTTAGTGAGTTTCAGATGTGGATCATTGATGTGTGGATATATAAATGTAGCATTCCGAAAAAAACTAAATTGTGTCAAAATGTTCCAACATTGTGTTGACATAATTATCTCTATATCAGCACAATTTTGTTAAGGTTTTATCCATCATAATAGCACAATTATCTATACATATGTGCACATGTTTGCATCCATATATGTATCCACATATGAATCCATGTACGAACATATATCCATATGTGTATCCATATATACATAATTTTATATTCACACATCAATCAATCATAAACTCTCAAAACATTTAAAGTCACTTCAGTCAATTTCGACGAAGCCCATAATCCACTGTTGTAAATGGACCCGCAGGTTCATGGACCCTGGAGAATCCATTTAGAATCTTACACAGCCGGCGCGTCGTGACTGTAGAACAATTATATTCCGCTTAATGGTGGTTGTTCAGCGCACAGCGCTACTGCCTAAAGGCGCTTTCACAGGGGACACGTCTACTCGATGTCTTGGGAACGTGTCAATATTGAAGCTCTGAACAACGTGAGCATTCACACGGAATGTCATAGGGCAAGACCAGGGCAGTTGCAACGGTAACAAGAAGGAGCAGCGCTTAGACTGACCGCAGCGTGCACGGAGGTCACATAATCCACGGTTATCGCGGCCGCATTGGTCGACGTGACAATCATGAGTGACCGTCACTTGTGACCGACATGCGTGACGAACAAACCTGCAAAGTAGGGCGACAAAATATGTTCCACGACAGCCATCATCGCACTGACGATTATGAAGATGATAAATAAGATGATGCTGCATATGATGATGAATATGATGAATATGATGACGATAACGACGATGATGATCATCATTTTTTTACATGACAGTGAAACGCAAACAACCGCATTGATATTTAACGACATCATCAATGGAATATGTTTAAAGTTATATTGAAATAATCTGGGAATTGTTGCTAACAAAGAGATGAAGTGAATTGGTATTTGTATGTTTCACAGTTTAAATTAAACAATGTAACTGCGCTGTCGCCACCTCTCCATCCAGGGTAGTTTGACACTACAACCGTTAACCTCTGAATTGACATTGACCGGACGAAATCACGTGTAAATGTCATCTGACATAACAGTAACTATAAATAAGGACCTCGTGATCGTGTCACGATGACGGTGTCACGATGTCGTCACGCCGTGAAGCTCACACATCCAATCTATATTCAATCATGAAGCACTACTAACTAGTGTGAAAAGAATTATTGTTTACTATACATAACTGTACGTAAGGTGCCTGGGTGTATTCATTCATGCGCGTGTATATCGATACATACATTTAATAATCCTTGCGATTGATACACAGTGACTCATTCTGCCGCCGGTAGAGACAGATCACAAGACTAACTCATGTGACCTGACTAGGTCACGAATCGTCGACGTTTTGTCACCAATCGCCATTAAATGTTCAAGAATAACCGAAAAGCATCCCAGTCTGTCACGACATCGTTACGTATTCATTAAATGGCGAAAGCATGTGACATCTTCGCGTCATCGAATGTGCTGTATATATTGGATATATTGCGAGAGACGACACCGATCAAGTCAGAATTACAACTAGCGAGTGAACAAGTTCACTGCAAGTCGTATGCTTATATCGGAGAATTTTTCATCAGAAAGGAGGAGACAAGATGAAGTGGTTCGCCGTGCTCGCTATCTGTCTGGTTGTCACCGCATCAGGTAAGGGTTTTGCAATGAATGCAGCATATTGACGACCAGAATATTACGGGTTTGAATTCTTATAAATTGATCGGACAGGCGTACTGTAGATGTATCACCGGTTCGAATCACCTGCGCAAAAACTATTCGTTCACACATCCACCTCACTGTTTATAGCCAGATATTCATTTAAAAAGCTTATTGAACTGGAGCAAAGTGGAGTGATCGAAATTGCTCATTACATTTCACCGTGGCAGACCTGTTTATTCCACCCCAACTCGGCTTCTCTTGGAAGCATTCAACCACGCTGCAATTAATGCGCAAAAACTATTCGTTCACACGTCCACCTCACTGTTTATAGCCAGATATTCATAAAGACAGCTTAGTGAACTGGAGCAACGTGGAGTGATCGAAATTGCTCAAGTTTCCAAACGGCAGTAAGTGGACTCGAGCCCGGATTCTCTTGACTGACAGTCCGATGTTCTAATCCACAAAAACCAGTGACGCGTAATAAACATAAGGACTCAGTCAACTCTCTTTGTGATTGAAGAAGACATAATTTAGAAAATAATTATTTTCAGTTCTATTCGACGGCGCTCGTCGAAAATATTCTCACTTTGTACGACGGGGCTCCTGACAACACGACTCGTGTACTACGGGGCTCCTGACGACACGACTCGTGTACTACGGGGCTCCTGACGACACGACTCGTGTACGACGGGGCTCCTGATGACATGACTCGTGTACGAAGGGGCTCCTGACGACACGACTCGCTCATGGAAAGATTCAGGAAGGCTCCCGATTTTAAAAAAATCTACGAGACCTCGCAGGGACCCAAACGTCGAAGACACTAATTCCCAATAAAATGTCTGCTCAATAAATCTAACTTGTCGAGTCATGGACAGAATTGACCATGCTCACCTTACAAAAAAGCATTCGGTTTATTTTATGTCACATACCAAAGTACTTGCTTTTGTGGGTGTAAAATGATACAATGACATTTTGATGGTCTTCGTCGAAGCCGACGAAAAGTTTCCGCTGATATATCGTTAAAGTTGCATCAGTTGGTATAACATGGACCTAATGTGAGGCATCGCACCAGACAAAATGCAAACGAACAACCCATATACAGATCTCAACAAAACAATTATCAAGTCATCATAAATATGAGTCTATAAAAAGGTTACACAGTATAAAATATATTGTTCTGCAAACATTTAATTCTTTCAACGATCTCCCATGACAATCAAATTGCGCGATTTTTTAGAAATTACACACAAAAAAACATTCGTTCACTAATGTTCCTTCATTTATTCGTACGTTTACTCGTGTGTTCCTTTTCTCATCCTGTGAACACGCTTCAGCAGTCAATAATTCTGATGTTTCATTCCCTACAGCCGCTACTCACGGTCCAAGAATGATCACAAACACGACGCAGTGTGAGGCCGTCGGCGGCTCGTGTTCAGCCTCCGCCGATTGTGACCTCTCCAGCAACGTCTTCGTAGGCAGCTGCGATGACACCAGTTTCGGCTGCTGCATCTCCAAAGATGACGTGTGTGTGGCGAGGAATGGCGAGTGTCTGCCAGCGGCCGAATGCGATGCCAAGTCGGGCTATCGGGCCACCCGTATGGCGTGCTCCGTCGGCGTCTGCTGTGTGCCAAGGAGGTCATATCCCCCAAATGGCGGCAATGGGACTGGTCCGGGCAGTCGCAACGAAGGAAAGAACGGCGGACGCATGGGACCGGGTCCCCGTGGAAAGAGCCAAGGTCAGTTGAAAACATATAAGATAACTTTTACGCGTACATGATTAATAAATTGTGTTTATCAATAATATATTATGTTAACGCACACGCGCATTCACTCACATATTCACGCTTTTGTTCACTCGTTCATTGATTGGTTGATTGGTTGGTTGGTTGATTGATTGATTGATTGATTGATTGATTGATTGATTCATTCATTCATTCAATCAATCATTTATATGTTCGCTTTATTATTGCACGAACATACTTCGTTTACGGTGACGTTTGATTCCTTACAGCGGCGCCTTACGGCAGAAGAATGATCTCAAACACGACGCAGTGTGAGGCCGTCGGCGGCTCGTGTTCTGCTTCCGCCGACTGTGACCTCTCCAGCAACGTCTTCGTCGGCAGCTGCGACAACACCAGTTTCGGCTGCTGCGTACCCAAAGACGAGCTGTGTGCGGCGAGGAATGGCGAATGCATGTCAGCGGCCGAATGCGATGCCAAGTCCGACTATCGGGCCACCCGTATGGCGTGCTCCGACGGAGTCTGCTGTGTGCCAAGGAGGTCATTTCCACGAGATGGCGCCAATGGGACACGTCCGGGCAGTCGCAACGAAGGAAAGAACGGCGGACGCAAAGGTCCTGGTAACCGTGGAAGCCGGCCCGGACAGGGTCCCCGTGGAAGCCGACCCGGACAGGGTCCCCGTGGAAGCCGGCCCGGACAGGGTCCCCGTGGAAGACGTCAGGGAAAGGGTCCCCGTGGAAGCCGACCCGGACAGGGTCCCCGTGGAAGTCGACCCGGACAGGGTCCCCGTGGAAGCCGTCCCGGAAAGGGTCCACGTTGAAGGAGACGCGGACATGGTCCCCGTGGAGACGACATTCCATGGGGCCGTCGTCATGGTGACAGATGACAATAGACGCGGACTCTGCACCTAGAACTTAAAACGCTAACTACTGAATTTAAGGAAAACCATGACATTTAATTTTTTTCTTTTCTCAATATCCAATGCTATTTGTTAATTTTTTTTCAAAATCAAAAATGCAATAAGTGTAAATATGTAGATGTCGGGTCACTAGCTGCACTAGTGATGACTATTTGGTAACGAACTATCCGCAATTTATCTCTGTTCTGACAAAACATGTATTTGTATTTTGTATTTGGGTGAATACATTAGTAGTGTTGATCGTATTGTTGTTGTTGATTTGTTTCTTTATAGTCGTTACTTCTGTAATCGGGCCCTACGTGTGGGTGTGTGTGTGTGTGTGTGTGTGTGTGTGTGTGTGTGTGTGTGTGTGTGTGTGTGTGTGTGTGTGTGTGTGTGTGTGTGTGTGTGTGTGTGTGTGTGTGTGTGTGTGTGTGTGTGTGTGTGTGTGTGTGTGTGTGTGTGTGTGTGTGTGTGTGTGTGTGTGTGTGTGTGTGTGTGTGTGTGCGTGTGTGCACATGTGTGTGTGTGTGTGTGTGTGTGTGTGTGTGTGTGTGTGTGTGTTTGTGTGTGTGCGTGCGTGCGTAGGTGCGTGCTTGTGTGTGTTCGGGCGTGTGGTAATTCCGATTTAAACCATATTGACACTACTGGTATTTACAGGATCACTAAATCATTGATTCCGTTATTTATTGTCCTTAGTTAGAATCAGAATTTCCATTAAACGCTGGTCTTTTGCCACCGCTACTTTGTGTCATTTTGATCTACTGCCTTCCTTCAGTTTCAAGAAAATAGTTCCGTCAATATCTTCGTAACCATTCACTATTAAAAAAAAGTTTTGCTTGGTGTCCTCTTAAGAGTCTTAACCTCCGGGCCTCTAGCGTTGTCAAGGGATGCCAAATTAGTGGTCTTTCATAACCATCGTAGGTCAACTCTAGAATCGGCTTAGTAGATACTTCTTTGTATTCTTATTAGCCTATCTATGACTGTCTTACTACATGGCCTCCATGCGACACATACGACATTGCTGCAATGTTGTGGCAGAGGTTATACGCTAAGTGGCGCCACTGTTGGGGAGTGTGACGTATTGCCAACACAAACGTTCGTACAAACTCCCCTCAACAGGCGCCGCTAAGCATTTCACCACTGCCACAACTATATTTTATGTGCAGATCCTGCAGATCTATATTTCGTTTGGTGCACTGCTAATTTTGCTTAGGAAATCCTAACTACTGTAGTATATCGATTGAACTGATTTTTAAATAGTCCCTGAATTAGTTTTATTGTTCTCCAGTAACATTCATATAGTTTGATGTATTATTATATACTTACTCCTACAACATTTAGAACCAAAGTTATGTCCATATGGGTTAGCCTGGAAAATGGGCGTTGATGGTATGTCATAAGCCAAAAGACAAGACAGCTCATAGGAACAGTCTATTCAATGTAATGCGACTGCCACTGCAACTGGCCCACAAATGATACACGTGGTACACGTTCGCTTGTTTAAGCAAACGTGTACCAAATAAAATAGCTGTATTATTCTAAAGTTAAACGCAGAGGCAATGCAACAAAACGGAAAACATGTCGACAAAAGAATAAAAAAAGTTGATAGGCTGAACATCCTGTTATGCTGTTTTACGTCGTAACCAGTTTAGTCTCTACTACGCCACACTTAGAAATAATTAGTTCCACATATTGCCGTTGGGGCCATGGAGCCGTTGGGATCACGGGGGCGTGGGGGCCTTGGGGTCGGTGGGGGTTACGGGGGAAGGGGGGCGTGCTCATGGAGTACGTTAAACCAAGTAAACTCACCACTCGTATAAACCATTATGTAACGTTCAACCAAGCAAACCCACCTTTCGTAGCATTTGGTAACATTCAACCAAGCAATCTCACCCCTCGCATATACAATGTGTAACGTTCAACCAAGCAACCTTACCCATCGTAACATTGTGTAACGTTCAAAGAAGCAACCTCACTCCTCGCAACATTGCGTAATGTTCAACAAACAACCTCACCCCTAGTATAAACGCAGACTAACATTCAACCAAGCAACGTCACTACTCGGATATACAATGTGTAACATTCATCCAAGCAGCCGCACCCATCGTACAAACTATGTGTAACGTATCCCAAACTCACTGTCCCACTTAAGTAGTACGTAAGTGCACACTGGTCGTAATTCGTAACTCATGCTGTCTACGAGAAAACACTGTTTATAAATCATGTAATTAATAATGCATACACACCATTGTGCGACGATATAATCGAACAGCACAGAGAGAGGGGCGAATGCAATAAACATACGCTGTGAGAGCAATAGCGATGTTTTGATAATTGGTGTGGGGCCAGAAAACAATATTTCAATCGACCTACATTGGTTTGTGTCTCGTGTGTCTGTGTTTGTGTGTGCGTGCGTGCGTGCGTGCGAGTGTATATGTGTGAGTGTGTTTGTTCGTGGATATGTGAATGTGCGCATTTCTATGCATAGGTTAATTTACATATTCTTCCATATACGCACACGACTGTACGCCTAGGGTACATTCAGACGGTATGACGACGACGTAGTCTAATTATTCTGTGACCCGAAGCAACGTCACGAATCTTCGGTGAATGAACCTACACACTGTGATGCCATTGATAAGTAAAGGGTTAACATTTGAACATCGCGGCAGCGATACGCGCGGCTGCCTATCACCGAAAAAAGCCAGAAGTTCACATGTTACATCGTTACACAATCAAACAAACTGATTACATTTTGAGAGTTATGTCGAATGATCTCAATGTATCCAGACTGGAATGCCAAATATGCTTATTGTCCATTTACCAATATTGGCAATGCTATTAACGTTATGTGTTCTACCAAACAATGGCTATGTATTTTATCGCATACGTAAACGTTTTCTTAATAAATACAAACTACACCATCACGACGTTACATGTCAGTTTCAGGGTATAATAGTTATTTGTGTATTCAACGCTGTATATATGTCATCACTGTCGACACATGCACGCATCAGTGACATCAGGATCCATTGTAATTGTGAATCTATTTAACCACACTGTCGCCGATACGAACAACAACAATAAACAGTTTCAGCCATATGTTTTTCGCTCTACGCATCGCTGATTCCGCAGCTTATAGGCCCTGATATCAGTTGACTGTGTCGGTCACAAGTCTCCGCATGTTTCGTGCCGAGACACAGATACGTAAATAATTGCATAATGGCTATGATATTGATACTTATCAGTTTTTAGAATGTTTTTCTAAGAAGACATATTTAAGGCTTATACTAGATGTAATCTAGATATCTATGAGCAGCTGTAATTTAACAGGACATGAAAACATAGTATAGCTGGTGGAACATCACTCATGCATGGCATTGTGAAGGCCGAGAAGTACACAAAAGAGATGTGTCAGGTGTGTCAACCTCAGTCCCAAATGTTTTGGGGGCCAACATCACAATTCCACCAATTTTGTGATTTCACCTCCCACAAATCGCACTTCCCACCTATGTTTAAGGTGAGCCTCCCACCTACCACCAATTTTTTAGGACACACCTCCCACTTCCCATTGCAATCACACTAGCGCTAGATTTTCTTATATGCTATGTGTTAAATATTGAGAAACGTTGCGAGTGAAAAACTGAAACTGTTTAGTAGACAGTTTTACTTATCGCTAGTTCTACATGAAGGTGCTTGGTAAGAAAACCGAGCAAACGTACATGACAGTAAGAACACTTTACAACATATATCTTAAATCCATAGCTTAACAGTGTTCGTAATCCCGCGTCAGCACGTTGGGACAATTATCGAAGTTCAAGAGACAATGACACTATGCGATTTACATTTCAGAGAGCGATTGGATCGATGATATAATTATTAATAAAGAGAGAGAAAGGGAGGGGTGGTGGAGAGAGGGAGAGGGAGAGGGAGAGAGCAAGTGAGAGATGGAGGAAGTGGGAGGGGGAGCATATGACATAGAGCACAGACAGCAAATGGAGGGAAGGAAATGGCGTAATTTTGAGAGAGCTGGATACATGAAATTATAAAATTATTGGTTTCCAATTACATTCTTCACAACGAAAGGTAGTAAATAATTCCTGTCTCCCTCGTGTGCGACAAACGGTGACACCATATAACACAACAAAACAGGATTTTTTTTAACTGACCAAAAGTTTGCAGTAGTTATTATTAGTGTCGTCCTTGTGATTGGGAACATACGTGCGTTACTGAAGTCACTCCAACTGTCTAATAACTTGTGATTAGGAACGCACGTCCTTTACTGAAGTCACTCCAACTGTCTAATAGCAAACGTGTGATGTTTTCGGCAGTGCGTTGTGACTGTCAACGAAGTGAAGTCAACGCGTTCGCTCGCCGAGTTAGCCAAGGCGAAGTTTAGTTGTGGCTTTGACTATTGAAGTGTGACGACGTCACGACTCACGTCGGGCTCAGCAGTCCTTCCATTGTCCACTCGTTTGTATCGTTGGAGCCGGTGTGAGATTACAAATGGAACGCCGCGGTACATGGACCCAGGAGTCCATTTACAAAGGTGGAATATGGACTCACGTGAAAATGTTATATGTTTAGTGAGTTTTAGATGTGGATCATTGATGTGTGGATATATAAATGCACTATTCCGAAAAAAAACTAAATTGCGTCAAAATGTTCCAACATTGTGTTGACATGATTATCACTATATCAGCACAATTTTCCATACACGAACATATATCCATATGTGTATTCATATATACATAATTTTATATTCACACATCAATCAATCATAAACTCTCAAAACATTTAAAGTCACTTCAGTCAATTTCGACGAAGCCCATAATCCACTGTTGTAAATGGACCCGCAGGTTCATGGACCCTGGAGAATCCATTTAGAATCTTACACAGCCGGCGCGTCGTGACTGTAGAACAATTATATTCCGCTTAATGGTGGTTGTTCAGCGCACAGCGCTACTGCCTAAAGGCGCTTTCACAGGGGACACGTCTACTCGATGTCTTGGGAACGTGTCAATATTGAAGCTCTGAACAACGTGAGCATTCACACGGAATGTCATAGGGCAAGACCAGGGCCGTTGCAACGGTAACAAGAAGGAGCAGCGCTTAGACTGACCGCAGCGTGCACGGAGGTCACATAATCCACGGTTATCGCGGCCGAAATGGTCGACGTGACAATCATGAGTGACCGTCACTTGTGACCGACATGCGTGACGAACAAACCTGCAAAGTAGGACGACAAAATATGTTCCACGACAGCCATCATCGCACTGACGATTATGAAGATGATAAATAAGATGATGCTGCATATGATGATGAATATGATGAATATGATGATGATGATGATGATGATGATGACGGCGGCGACGACGATAACGACGATGATGATGATAATTTTTTTACATGACAGTGAAACGCAAACAACCGCATTGATATTTAACGACATCATCAATGGAATATGTTTAAAGTTATATTGAAATAATCTGGGATTAACAAAGAGATGAAGTGAATTGGTATTTGTATGTTTCACAGTTTAAATTAAACAAAGTAACTGCGCTGTCGCCACCTCTCCATCCAAGGTAGTTTGACACTACAACCGTTAACCTCTGAATTGACATTGACCGGACGAAATCACGTGTAAATGTCATCTGACATAACAGTTACTATAAATAAGGACCTCGTGATCGTGTCACGATGACGGTGTCACGATGTCGTTACGCCGTGAAGCTCACACATCAAATCTATATTCAATCATGAAGCACTACTAACTAGAGTGAAAAGAATGATTGTTTACTATACATAACTGTACGTAAGGTGCCTGGGTGCATTCATTCATGCGCGTGTATATCGATACATACATTTAATAATCCTTGCGATTGATACACAGTGACTCATTCTGCCGACGGCAGAGACAGATCACAAGACTAACTCATGTGACCTGACCAGGTCACGAATCGTCGACGTTTTGTCACCAATCGCCATTAAATATTCAAGAATAACCGAAAAGCATCCCAGTCTGTCACGACATCGTTACGTATTCAGTAAATGGGGAAAGCATGTGACAGCTCCCTATCGTCGCGTCATCGAATGTATTGTATATATTGCGAGAGACGACACCGATCAAGTCAGAATTACAACTAGCGAGTGAACAAGTTCACTGCAAGTCGTATGCTTATATCGGAGAATCTTTCATCAGAAAGGAGGAGACAAGATGAAGTGGTTCGCCGTGCTCGCTATCTGTCTGGTTTTCGGCGCATCAGGTAAGATATGTGCAATGAATGCAGCATATTGACTACAAGAACATTACGGGTTTGAATTCTTACAAATTGAACGGACAGTCGTACTGTAGATGTATCACCGGATCGAATCACCTGCGCAAAAACTATAATAATGCAAAGGCAGAAGGTAAAGGTACATTCTTATTAAGCGCATTACATTTCACCGTGGCAGACCTGTTTATTCCATCCCCAACTCGGCTTCTCTTGGAAGCATTCAACCACGCTGCAATTAATGCGCAAAAAATATTCGTTCACACATCCACCTCACTGTTTATAGCCAGATATTCATAAAGACAGCTTAGTGAACTGGAGCAACGTGGAGTGATCGAAATTGCTCAAGTTTCCATACGGCAGTAAGTGGACTCGAGCCCGGATTCTCTTGACTGACAGTCCGATGTTCTAATCCACAACACCAGTGACGCGTAATAAACATAAGGACTCAGTCAACTCACTTTGTGATTGAAGAAGACATAATTTAGAAAATATTTTCACTTCGATTCGACGGGGGTCGTCGAAAATATTCTCACTTTGTACGATGGGGTTCCTGACGACACGACTCCTGTATGAAGGGGCTCCTGATGACATGACTCCTGTATGAAGGGGCTCCTGATGACATGACTCCTGTATGAAGGGGCTCCTGATGACATGACTCGTGTACGAAGGGGCTCATGGAAAGATTCAGAAAGGCTCCCGATTTTACTGAAGCTACGAGACCTCGCAGTGACCCAAACGTCGAAGACACTGATTCCCAATAAAATGTCTGCTCAATAATTCAAACTTGTCGAGTCATGGATAAAATTGACCATGCTCACCTTACATAAAGCATTCGGTTTATTTTATGTTACATACCAAAGTACTTGCTTTTATAGGTGTAAGATGACAAGACGACCCGCAGACAAATGACACCAGTGACATTCTGATGAAACGAAACGTTTCCGCTGATATATCGTTAAAGTTGCATCAGTTGGTATAACATGGACCTAATGTGAGGCATCGCACCAGACAAAATGCAAACGAACAACCCATATACAGATCTCAACAAAACAATTATCAAGTCATCATAAATGTGAGTCTATAAAAAGGTTACACAGCACAAAAGATATTGTTCTGCAAGCATTTAATTCTTTCAACGATCTCCCATGAGAATCAAATTGCGCGATTTTTTTTTAAATTACAAAAAAACATTCGTTTGTTAATGTTCCTTCATTAATTCTTACGTTTACTCGTGTGTTCCTTTTCTCATCCTGCGAACACGCTTCACCAGTCAATAATTGTGATGTTTCATTCCCTACAGCCGTTACTCACGGTCCAAGAATGATCACAAACACGACGCAGTGTGAGGCCGTCGGCGGCGCGTGTTCAGCCTTCGTCGACTGTGACCTCACCAGCAACGTCTTCGTAGGCAGCTGCGATGACACCAGTTTCGGCTGTTGCATCTCAAAAGACGACGTGTGTGTGGCGAGAAATGGCGAGTGTCTGTCAGCGGCCGAATGCGATGCCAAGTCCGACTATCGGGCCACCCGTGTGGCGTGCTCCGACGGCGTCTGCTGTGTGCCGAGGAGGTCATCTCCCCCAAATGGAGGCAATGGGACTGGTCCGGGCAGTCGCAACGAAGGAAAGAACGGCGGACGCATGGGACCGGGTCCCCGTGGAAAGAGCCAAGGTCAGTTGAAAACATATAAGATAACTTTTACGCGTACATGATTAATAAATTGTGTTTATCAATAATATATTATGTTAACGCACACGCGCATTCACTCACATATTCACGCTTTTGTTCACTCGTTCATTGATTAGTTGATTGGTTGGTTGGTTGGTTGATTGATTGATTGATTGATTGGTTGATTGATTGATTGATTTATATGTTCGCTTTATTATTGCATGAACAGACTTCGTTTACGGAGACGTTTGATTCCTTACAGCGGCGCCGTACGGCAGAAGAATGATCTCAAACTCGACGCAGTGTGAGGACGTCGGCGGCTCGTGTTCTGCTTCCGCCGACTGTGACCTCTCCAGCAACGTCTTCGTCGGAAGCTGCGACAACACCAGTTTCGGCTGCTGCGTACCCAAAGACGCGCTGTGTGCAGCGAGGAATGGCGAATGTATGTCAGCGGCCGAATGCGATGCTAAGTCCGACTATCGGGCCACCCGTATGCCGTGCTCCAACGGAGTCTGCTGTGTGCCAAGGAGGTCATTTCCACGAGATGGCGCCAATGGGACACGTCCGGGCAGTCGCAACGAAGGAAAGAACGGCGGACGCATGGGTCCTGGTACCCATGGAAACCGGCCCGGACAGGGTCCCCGTGGAAGCCGTCCCGGTCAGGGTCCCCGTGGAAGCCGACCAGGACAGGGTCCCCGTGGAAGCCGGCCCGAAGAGGGTCCCCGTGGAAGCAGTCAGGGAAAGGGTCCCCGTGGAAGCCGACCCGGACAGGGTCCCCGTGGAAGCCGGCCCGGACAGGGTCCCCGTGGAAGCCGGCCCGGAGAGGGTCCCCGTGGAAGCCGGCCCGGACAGGGTCCCCGTGGAAGCCGACCAGGACAGGGTCCCCGTGGAAGCCGACCAGGACAGGGTCCCCGTGGAAGCCGACCCGGACAGGGTCCCCGTGGAAGCCGTCCCGGAAAGGGTCCACGTTGACCCTAGACGCCGACATGGTCCCCGCGGAAACGACATTCCATGGGGCCGTCGTCATGGTGACAGATGGCAATAGACGCGGACTCTGCATCTAGAACTTAAAACGCTAACTACTGAATTTAAGGAAACCATGACATTTCATTTTTTCTTTTCTCAATATCCAATGCTATTTGTTAATTTTTTTCAAAAGCAAACATGCAATAAGTGTAAATATGTAGATGTCGGGTCACTAGCTGCACTAGTGATGACTATTTGGTAACGAACTATCCGCAATTTATCTCTGTTCTGACAAAACATGTATTTGTATTTGGGTGAATACATTAGTAGTGTTGGTCGTATTGTTGTTGTTGCTTTGTTTCTTCTTAGTCGATACTTCTGTAGTCAGGCCCTACGTGTGGGTGCGTGTGGTGTGTGTGTGTGTGTGTGTGTGTGTGTGCGTGCGTGCGCATGCGCGCGTGTGTGTTTGTGTCTATGCGTGTACCTATGCGTGCATTGTTGCGTGGGTGCGTGCTTGCCTGTGTTCGGGCTTATTGTAATTCCGATTTAAACCATATTGATACTACTGGCATTTACACGATCAGTAAATCGTTGATTCCGTTAATTTATTGTTCTTAGTTAGAATCAGTACTTCCATCCAACATTGGTATTTTGCCAACGCTACTTTATGTCCTTTTGATCTACTGCCTTACTTCAGTTTCAAGAAAATAGTTCTGTCAATATCTTCGTAACCATTCACTATTAAAAAAACGTTTTGGTTGGTGTCCTCTTAAGAGTCTTAACCTCCGGGCCTCTAGTGTTGTCAAGCCATGCCAAGTTAGTGGTTTTTCATAACTATCGTACGTCAACTCTAGAATCGGCTTAGTAGATACTTCTTTGTATTCTTATTAGCCTATCTATGACTGTCTTACTACATGGCCACCATGCGACACATACGACATTGTTGCAATGTTGTGGCAGTGGTGATACGCTAAATGGCGCCACTGTTGGGGAGTGTGACGTATTGCCAACACAAACGTTCGTACAAACTCTCCACAAGAGGCGCCACTAACCATTTCACCACTGCCACAACTAGATGTTATGTGCAGATTTTGCACATCTATATTTGGTTTGGTGCACTGCTAATTTCGCTTAGGAAATCCTAACTACTGTAGTGTATCGATTGAACTGATTTTTAAATAGTCCCTGAATTAATTTTATTGTTCTCCAGTCACATTCGTATAGTTTGATGTATTGTTATATATTTACCCCTACAACATTTAGAACCAAAGTTATGTCCATATGGGTTAGCCTGGAAAAGGGGCGTTGATGGTATGTCATAAGCCAAAAGACAAGACAGCTCTTAGTCTATTCAATGTAATGCGACTGCCACTGCTACCGGCCAACAAATGATACACGTGGTACACGTTCGCTTGTTTAAGCAAACGTGTACCAACTAAAATAACTGTATTATTCTAAAGTTAAACGCAGAGGCTATGCAACAAAACGGAAAACATGTCGAAAAAAGAATAAAAAAGTTAATAGGCTGAACATCCTGTTATGCTGTTTTACGTCGCAACCAGTTTAGTCTGTACTACGCCACACTTAGAAATAATTAGTTCCACATATTGCCGTTGAGGCCATGGAGCCGTGGGGATCACGGGGGCGTAGGGGCCTTGGGGACGGTGGGGGCTATGGGGGAGGGGGGCGGGCTTATGGAGGAAGATGGTAATAGACGCCGACTTTGCACCTAGAGCTTGGAAAGCTAACTATTGAATTGAAGGAAAACCATCACTTTTTGTTTTCTAAGTACAATATCCACTGTTAGTTGTTTAATTTTGTTATCAAACTCCAAATTTCGATTACTGTAAATGGGTATATGTCGGATGAGTAACTGAACTAGAAATGACCATTTTGTTATGAACTATCCGTAATTGACCTCTGTTCTGCAAATAACATGTATTTGTATTTGGGTGAATACATTAGTATTGTTGTTGTTATTGTTTATGTTTTTGTTGTTGCTTTACTCTTTATAGACGTGCGTGCGTGTGTGTGCGTGCGTGTGTGTGCGTGTGTGTGTGTGTGCGTGTATGTGTGTGTGTGCGTATGTTTGTGCGTGCGAATGTTTGTCCGTCTCAATAATATCAGGAACGTTAATCCATTCATAAAACAATCACTCGACGTACTAGTACTAGGACGATTCCCACCCAGACTGTACTGCACTCATACCACATCCCATTGTTCAATTAGTCACGATTCTGCACGATAATTCTGTGTAACAGTTCAACGTAGTTCACAAAGCTATCCGCCACGGTTCGATGAACATGCTGCAACTCATTTCAACAAATTCGATATTCCCGAGATGATCATTGTAGAGCTAGTAGGACAAAATTAGTTAGTGAGACTACATTTGCTTGAAATGGCTTAGTAGATTGCTGTTAAAGTTTCTCAAGAGACTCATTAAAATTGGCTATTTGGTAAGTTAACTCAGGAGGTAACAAGTACATTTCGAAGCAAATATACTTGCTTTTAAATAGCTTCTACAAGTCGATGGGAATCGATTTTTGAGACAGGTTACATAACCGGTATAAAACATTGCGTTAACTCTCTTGAGTTATATCCGTGAGGGGTTATGTCCTACACCCAGTCTAAACAATCCACAAAGTTTGAAGAACGATGCAGCTGTCCTGTCTAAGCATAGATCATCCAAACGAATTGTTTATGTTGATTAACACAACTGAAGCACCACGGGGATGGAGTTTTGCTGTATTGTTGTTCGGGTTGAGGCATCAGTGTATGTTGTTGTGTGGCTGTGAAACCTGGACTATGCCACCTACAGTACTGGTAAAGTACTGTAGGTGGAATTTCAAACATATTCTCTTGGACAACACCACAAACCGAGCATCAGAAATGAGAGAAATTGTCAACACATGTTTCTGTGTCATAGATGTGGAATATTGTTTTTAAATATATTTTACGTGATTAGACAGCTGTTAATATGTATTAACACCTAGCTAAAAATAATAACATAATGTATTAAAAATTAAACTGGTGTGCCTAAAATTGGCCTAAATCGATATCCCAGTAAACTCGGATACTGTTTTAGTAGTGTGGCGATTTAATCTAGTGTTTGGTACTCCAATTATTTTTTGAAATTTTTAAAATTAATTTTTCATTATTTATTAATTATTTAACAAGTGACTAATCACGTGACACATATTTCTAAAACAATATCCCATTGTGGACCCTCAGTTAGAGAATATGCCTGAAATACTTTATGGTCCAAAGACTTTTTACCAGTAAAGCTATTAGATGGATGCGACACCACAATGCTCAAGGTTGCCTTTAACATACACTGGAGCCAGCAACTCATAATCAGCGAGTTTTGTGGTGAATCGACGTAACACAGGTTTGAAAAAGGAGGAGACCAAGACTGCGATGCAATGCAAAAAAATATTGTGGGACATTTTGATTCGAAGAACCCAATCGACGTAAGCAAGTTAAATAGGCAGTGGTCGTGTTGACCTCGTTCGATTAACGGTACTTCCTGTAGTGTCGAGGCGATGCTTTATTGTTCGAGTAACGTCGAGTGATCTCAATGTACCCAGATTGGAATGCCAAGTATGCTTATTGACCATTTACCAATATTGGCAATGCTATTAACGTTAGGTGGCCTATCAAATAATGGCTATGTATTTTATCACATTGTAGAGAACAGTGGTGACAATTGTTATTCATATGAGGCTAAAATGTTCACTTTGGATGTGTGAAAGGAATGAAACATGCATATAATTTTTGGCCTCCCGAAAATCCTACCGTGTACCCTTTTAAATGGAATCGACCATATGTATACGTATGTACGCATGAGCGATGTTGCTTGGCGGATAATTACTATAGCTAACAGGTACACTGAACTGTATGCAATAACCAGGGCTCCACGAGGTTATGCTTCAATGGGAGTCATATGACCTTGTTACGACAATTGGTGTATGGTGGGCAGGGTTGTTTGATTTAAATCATTTGATTTAAATCATTGATTTAAATCATGATTTAAATCACTCCCAAAAAATTAAAAAAATCATTGATTTATGATTTTTTTTTTACTTCCGGTTTTTTAATCGCTGATTTATATGAATTTAACACAAATAATTGTTTACAAGCATCGATATCAACAAAGTTTTGTATGTTTTTAATACAAAACACAAAGTGCGCACACTTGTGTAGCTGTATTGTCACCAGATAGCCTGATAGTCAAATATTTTATGACATTGTGTATGTTTGAGCTATCCCCTTTCTGAATGCAGTGAAGCCACACAAACTTGTCTTCCAGAGGAAGTATCTTTTCAACACAGAAGCGAGTTAAAGTCCACTTATAGCTTGTGCTAGTTGTTACCAATTCAGTATGTTGGCTCAGTTGTTTAATATTGTACCAGTTTGTATTCTGGTTAGATATCCTTAGAGTACACAGAGCCCTGGACAGGTGCTAATCCACCATCTCAGCAAACAATAATTACCACTGCTACAGCCACAGACACACAGCATGTTTTCCTTTCCAAGATATATTATGCAACTACAGGGTGTGAGGCCTTGTGGACATTGTCTAATGTCTTTATATAAGCAAAAATAATGTACCCTCTGTTAAGACAAGAACCCAAATCGATTTGAATAGAACATGTTTGAAAGAGTTTACAAATTTAAACATCTATATAAATATCTATATACCAGATTTCAAAAAAATTAAATAAAATTAAAAAAATCAAATAAATCCGATTTAAATAAAAAAAATCCGATATGTTTGATTTGTTTTATAAAAATCATGATTTTTTTTCTACCCTGATGGTGGGTCACTATGACCGACGCACCATTTCACGGGTGAGGCTTGGAAGCGAGGGAGTGGAATGAAATTTCGTCCCGTTTCATCAGAAACATTAGAAATAAAATAAAGTGGTTCGCAATTGTCGCTGCTTTTCTCGTCGTATCCGAAGCATGTCAGTGTATATCTTGTTTTCGTCTGCGGCCTCGATTAAGTGAATTGAATTTGAACATACCTCTAGCGTAGGGGGTGGTTAACTATTGCTGACTCAACCGGAGTATCCACTTAGTCTACACAGTCCTATCACACAGGAATGAACCCTTCCAGCTACTACGGAACATAAAACCGGATAATTTCCACCAACCCTATCATATCATATAATATTCCACCACCCCTATCATATTATTACATAACGCTGGTACCAAAGCTATATATGCACATGAGGCGATGAACTGCCACGACGACGTGATGTTTATGTAATTAGTCACGTGGATTGCTGTTGTTTGGTTACGTAGATTATACATCATCTCGGCGACGTGCCGTGAAACCGCGAAGAAACCAGCTTTGAAATTACATAACCCTAGTAACGACCCCTTCCCCGATTCTCAAAACAAATACTCCCTTTGACAAATGTTATAAACATATTATTATTAATGTATGCAATACAATCCAAATCCTTTGCAACGTATTGTGAAACGCATGTGGCCTAACACTGCTAAATGCTATTTGTATTTACGGATATAATTGATACATTGTTTTGTCACAGTAGGAGTGATAAAAAAACAATAATTCTTATTAAAATGTATGGTTGTTGCAGTTACAGTTTGAATACGGACAATGCATTTATCTGAACAAGTCACGAAACGATCAACCAAGCAACCTCACCCTCCTCATAACATTGTGTGCCGTTAAACCAAACAACCTCACTACTCGTGATATTGTGTAGCGGTTAACCAAGTTACCTCACCCATCGTAACATTGCGTAACGTTCAAATAATCAACCGAAATGCCACAACATTGAATATTTTGTTTAAATGAACGTGTGCCAAATGTAATAACTGTATTATTCTAAAGCTATACGGAGCCGCTTTATAAAAAACGGAAAAGACGCCGAGAAAAGAGTAAAAAAATTACTGGCTGAACAACCTATTATGCTGTTTTTCATCGAAACCAGTTTAGCCTCTACTTCGCCACACTAAGAAACAGTTAGTTCGACATATTGTAAATCAATGAAATTAAACAAAAGCAAATGCTGCACTAAACTTTTATTTGAATAATACAGGAGAGAAATATAAATCGGATAAAGTGGGGGTTGAACCCGGGATCTTTCACACGCAAAGCGAGCAGTCAAACGCAACGCTACAACTTTCACATGTAAAGCTTCTGTCAATTCGTTATTTATTTTGTTTCAAACATATTCACGCTGCTAATATTTACACAAATTTGGAGATAATTTATTCCATTCTTTCAATATCCTCTGTAATAATCACTTTATGAGTATTTAATGAAAATATTATGTTATGATAACTTTTAGCCAATTTTTCTAGGTAGTGTATCATATTATGCTTTCTCGTAGATCTGATCGCTCACGCAGACTCGATCGCTCTTGCAGACTCGACCAGTAATCGCGCTGTTTCAACATGCTCTCACTCAACGGGCTTTGGCGCAGACTCGATCGTTTACGCAGACTCAACCAGCAGTCGCGCAGACTCAACTTGAGGTATTGCTGATACACTACATTATGTTTCAAAGTATATTTAAATTTCGAATAACATATCATAGGTAAAATAACACATTAAATACTGTATTTACAATAAATTCTATGCATTTGAATAAGGCAGGGGATGTTGTATTTCACGTTTCATTCGAAAGGTAGCAACACAGTTTGCGGCCATGTTGCACATCTTGGTGGTGATTTCTGAAGAGGGATCACACGGCAGTTCCACTTCCTGCTGAATGTAGTGCGCATGTAGCGCCTATTAATTTGTAAGACAGTGGAAGTTAGTTTTACCTTATTCAACTATCAAGGTTAGTACGTCATTACTTTACTTTCGGGTTTTAATAACATATCATAGATAAAACAACAAATTAAATACTGTATTTACAGTACATTGAATAGGGCAGGCGATGTTGTAGTTCGCATTTCTTTCGAAAGGTGGCAACACAGTTGCACATCTTGGTGGTGATTTCTGTAGAGGGATCAGACGACAGTTGCACTTCCTGTTGCATCTAGTGCAAATGTAGCGCTTATGAATTCGTAAGGTAGTGGAAGTTAGTTTTACTGTATTCAACTAGCAAGGTCAATACGTCATTACTTTACTTTCGGGTTGATGGCATACGAATAAAGTGCCAGCAATTTTGAGACGGTCCCCTTTGTACGATTTTTTTTTAAGCTTGCAAATATTGATTAGGGAGAGGGGAAGGGCACGTTTGTAGACTACGACACTTGACTATCTTGCAGGTGGTTTACGGTATATAAGCACGTGGCGAGGATCTGGTTTGTCTCGGCCACACACGATGGGAAGTATCTTCTATAGTGATCTCATCGGAAAGGAAATGGTTAGCATTGACGAAACTGCTACGGCAGGTCAACGACAAGTCAAAAATCAAAGTGTCAAAGTGTTTAGATTGTTTAAAGGGAAACAAAAGTCATGGTTTTTGTCCCAATAAGAGCTATTAAAACTATTCCATTTCCAACCACACACAACTACACACAGCATGGGCCGCGCCATGCTGTTTTGACGTTGTCTGGCAATATTTTCTCGCAAAATGAAAATACATTTGTAAATACCTACTCCTATTCTTAGTAATTGGATGTGGTCGTACTGTCTGCGTCGAAACTCAACTTATGTAACATTTGTTTTCTAAACTTGTCCCCTTTCTAACATAACATCCCGTTTGATTTAGACTTTACAGTTAACCGTAGCATTCACCAGAATAACCACAATATCCCACTTCACACATTCTGAGTAAACCACTGGTGTGATATTCTAGATTTTAGTTGCACATGGTTAGTATCTCGTTCATGTGCGTAGCCTATAAACAATGACTTTTGTTTCGCTTTAAAAACCAAATCGCAATGTTGCGCGCTGTGAAAAATCACCTGACTCACTTTTAACGTATGTTTCAAAGGCAAAGACAATAATGATTATTTGTAGCCAACATGGCGAATGTGTACGCGTACAGAAAATTGTGTTTTCTCTAGTCTCGCTTGTTTAATAACCGTCTGTCACTCGCCTTCTTGATCTCGGCGAGAAAACAGCCACCACTACTGTATATAACCATGTACTGTGATGTCCGCAACTGAATGAACTGAGGCAACGGGGAGTGAACGAAACTTCCAAACAGCACCGAAAGGATTCGAACCTCTCGATTAGGAGTTCGACGTTTTAACTACGATGATACTGCGCGACCGTTGACAAGTCAGCAAATACTTCGAAATTGGCAAGCTTGTGACAACCGACACCAACTCCTTGACATAGGAGATTAACAAAACATGTTAGCCAATATTGTTGATGAAAGTGGTCATAAAAGACGGTTGAACAAGTTTACATTGCTTTCGGATGAACATGCACAAGCATTCTTGACAAATGACGACACATGAAATAAGCTTACCAGCAGTTTTATTTCATTATAATTTAGACGACTTTATTAGCTATAAGCAACACATTCTACTGAATGCACCGCTAAATACAAGCAACGGCGGTAGAGGAATTGCTATATACATATGTAAGATAAACTCTAACATATAATAATTCTATTACCAGTCATTGTTAGAACAGAGATGTATCGGTGAAGAATGTAAAACAAACTAGAGCAAGATAACCGACTTAGAGAAACAAATGCTCGAGTACATGTCGAAAGCATGTCATTGCGTATACAATTAATTATTTAAGTTACTGACTCCATGGCTTGGCAGAAGCGAGTTAACAATGTTAGTTATAAGCGGTGTTTGTGCTTCTTGCCTTCTGCGACGATTGCCGTTGTTATGAGGGATGCTGCGGTCAACATCATTGCTATGGCAACGTTCACTGCTTTAGCCACCCACATTGGTATAGTTCTTGCTGTCGTTATCAACTCCAGTGTTGACAGCATCACGAATTTTACGAACTGCTGTATATCTTGCTGTCGTCCTTCCTGTCGATCTTGATGTTGTCCTTACTCTCGTCCTTGCTTTCTTCCTTTGCTATCGTCCTTGCTGTCGGTATCAACTTCAGTGCTGTCAGCATCACGACTCTTGCGGCTGTGCGAAGTGTTGTCGTCCTTGCTGTCGTCCTTGCTGTCGTCCTTGATGTCGTCCTTGCTGTAGTCCTTGCTGTCGTCCTTGCTGTCGTCCTTGCTGTCGTTCTTGCTGTCGTTCTTGCTGTCGTCCTTGCTGTCGTCCAAGCTATCGTCCTTGCTGTCAGTAGTAACTTCAGTGCTGTCAGCATCACGACTCTTGCGGCTATGCGAATTGCTGTCGTCCTTGCTTTCGTCCTTGCTGTCGTTCTTGCTGTAGTCCTTGCTGTCGTCCAAGCTTTCATCCTTGCTGTCAGTATCAACTTCAGTGCTGTCAGCATCACGACTCTTGCGGCTGTGCGAACTGCTATCGTCCTTGCTGTCGTCCTTTCTTTCGTCCTTGCTGTCGTCCTTGCTCTCGTCCTTGCTGTCGCTCTTGCTGTCGTCCTTGCTGTCGGTATCAACTTCGGTGCTGTCAGCATCACGCCTCTTGCGGCTATGGGAACTGCTGTCATCCTTGCTGTAGTCCTTGCTGTCGTCCTTGCTGTCGTCCTTGCTGTCGTTCTTGCTGTCGTCCTTGCTGTCGTTCTTGCTGTCGTCCTTGCTATCGTCCTTGCTGTCAGTATCAACTTCAGTGCTGTCAGCATCACGACTCTTGCGGCTATGCGAATTGCTGTCGTCCTTGCTTTCGTCCTTGCTGTCGTTCTTGCTGTAGTCCTTGCTGTCGTCCAAGCTTTCATCCTTGCTGTCAGTATCAACTTCAGTGCTGTCAGCATCACGACTCTTGCGGCTGTGCGAACTGCTATCGTCCTTGCTGTCGTCCTTTCTTTCGTCCTTGCTGTCGTCCTTGCTCTCGTCCTTGCTGTCGCTCTTGCTGTCGTCCTTGCTATCGGTATCAACTTCGGTGCTGTCAGCATCACGCCTCTTGCGGCTATGGGAACTGCTGTCATCCTTGCTGTAGTCCTTGCTGTCGTCCTTGCTGTCGTGCCCCTCTTTACTGCTGCTTTCATCTTCACTCTTGCTGTCTCTCTGGATGCTGCTGTCGTGTTTTGTACCTTCGTTACTGTCATTATCTTCGACACTCCTTCTGTCACGTTGGAGCGTGCCGTCAATCTGGCTATTGCGATCATCCGAACTACTTCTTCGGTTACGGTCGTACGGCAAAGCTACAGGAAAGGACACTGCGCCATTAGTAAAATACTAGTATGTTGTTCATTGCAAACAAATTAATGACTGTTACATCGTTTAACAATGCTAATGCAAATTACAGCTTAATATAGATCCTGACAATAAGTGTAGGCTGTCATTCTTGCTGTCGGTATCTGTTGAAATGTAGATAAAAGTGTAGGCAAGAGACGGGCTACAATCACTTTCTTTGTAAATATGTTGACGACAGTGGTCACAAAACACATTTCGTCAAACAACTATGCATATGGACTACATATGTGAGGTTTGATGAGAAGACAACTGTGTTAACAGTTCAGAGCAATCCGTTGAGTTGAGAGGAAGTGACCGCTCACACAACAAACATTGTCCCATTATACATTTAAGGTTGATTCTCCAAAAAATTAGCCAATTTTGGCATACTTAATGGTTTGTGGAAAACGATGTCTCAAAGGGATTTCAGGTATTTAAATGATAATGTCTGCTGTCTGAAAAACGCGTTTTGAAAAGTCTAACAGAGATAGCAGAAACTAACCACTTGCAGCTAAAATCAAGAATATCAGTGATTACTGAGAATGTGTTCTGAAAATGGGAGATTTCGGTCATTTCTCCGGATGACTAAGGGCTGACACGATAACCAGCGCGACCGATAAGCGCATGCGCAGTTCAATGACATTCATTTATCCTAGACTACTCGTGACGTATTAAGTGATACTTGTATTCACAGAACCAACGCAGAGTCACAAGCAAACGCGCAAATTTTGTCAGTATAACTTAGCTCTAATATATTTATGTTAGGATATATTAGTATGTTTTAGATGAGAAAAGTGTAACTAGTTCGAACCGTATTGTTAAAACAGTAATAACAAATGTTGTGTGACCATCGAGTACATAGCTTACTTCCAACAATTGAATAATACGTCTTGCAGAATGGAAGACTGGGAAATAACAAGGTGTTTACATGCGTTAAGCTAATGTTCTTGAGAGGACATTAATTTTGGCTAACGCATTTGTTACAACATGATCTCCTATGATCATGATGAACATTTTGAATGCATTTACAGCTCTGTTGTTATGTAGATAAAACGAAGCAAAGTGCTTAGCCTGTTGTATAAATATATTTAACAAATATTGGAAAATAATGAGGTTAGTTGATAATTTAACATAACATTTGTCTTGTTTTCAATGTTATAAGAAGCTTGCAAGCCACCAAATGTGAACTATGAGATAAACTATTACAGTTTGCAATAAACTAAACATCTTCTTTTTAGCAATGGTAATGCCTTGTTGTTGTAAAGTCAATAATTGTAATACGTAACAATTACAACACTAGCATATCATTCAAAACAGATGTCCTCCCCAGAACATGTGAGAATTACTGTTATAATACTATATCTTATAACTGTGGTCGACAATTTGAATACATTTGAAGCTCTCCCTCCTCTAATTAAATGTCAAACAACTTAAAAATGTCTTTGCCTGCTTTATTAATGCATTTAGTTAATATTGAGAACTAATTTGGTTAATTTATAATTTTATATAAACTACATCTGGTTTTCAATGTTTTACAAAACCCGTGTGTACGAATATTGGACGTAGACCCTCGCTTTCCTTCTCAGCTCTTCATTCAACTCTTAGTGATTTAAAAATCATAAACCTGTTTGATATTACATAACCCTCTGGTTTTAAAGAGCTCCTGAGTTCGGTTTGTCGAGGATTTTCGCACAATAGACATGTTTCTTATATGTATTATATTGGTTTTTCAGTACTTGTGTCAACGAAATTCTCCTGTCCAGATTCCTACATGCTAAATCTATTGATATATGAATCAAATAACTGGAACATTTTGATTTATTAGACTACGTGGGATTATTTTTGCACCCTTTATGTGAATATGAATATCAGTTCAATAGTTATCGAGATATTGCATTATACACATATATTGGAATTTCGGGGATAAATTTGAATATATACACCTTT
>BSQZ01000076.1:1252500-1335000 GCA_033239005.1 Lamellibrachia satsuma | reverse complement strand
AGCCAAGTGAACTTGCCATTATATCTATACAAAAGGCTGTATTGATGCAAAAAATATGCATCTGCAACATATGTATTCTGTACTATGTACTATGTAGTAGTAATATGTATGGGTTTGCATTAATATTTTTATTAGGTACAGGCCCAGCCCAGGCCCGGCCCAAGCCCAAATGTGTTTAATATTTGTTCACCACATTCCCGCAAAATGTAGGCCCAGCCCTTCCAAGAAATTTAGTGGAGGCCCGGCCCGCGGGCTGCAGGCCGGGCCGGGCTTGGGCCAAAAGCCAGGCCCGTGCAGAGCACTAGTACACATACAATGCAACAAGCCCATCGACACCACGCAGGCTGTACATACGTTAGCCGACGTTGCATCCCCTTAAACTATATGAATCTCACTTATAGCTAAGGTATTCATATAAACTAAGCATACATTTTTTAACGGTTTGCAGTTGATCATTCCTTTAAAATTAATGTATTGATTAAAAGAGTAGGATTGCATTGCTTCCATTGTCCATGCTAATATAGCCTTGCATATGGGGGGCACAGCACACATTGTTCAACCCTCTCGGCGACTTGTTTCCATCTGTCTTGCTCTTCCGCTATTCTTCTCCCAGTCTTCCTCCTCTTCTGCCTTCCTCTTCTCTTTTGTCAATATCTCCCCGTTCATCCTCTGAATGTGTCCTGTCCATCGCAATCTGCTCCCAACTACCTCCCTTTTCATGTGCTTGTTTTCCGTATATTCTTGTAATTCTACCCTCGTCCTTCTGTCGTCTCGTTGCGCTCCACATATTCCCCAGACCCATTTGTTCGCTGCTACAAACAGCATTCGTGGACATTGGATGCTGGAAATAATACGTTGGGTGTGTTACCTTATATATATTCCGTGTATTGAAATTGTTGACGTGCCTATATTCTCTGATGGAAAATTCATAGCCATTTTGCTATGAGAAAAACCGTCCAGTGGTGTGCTTTTGCAATAATATAATATATAAATTTAGTGTGGCAGTAAGTCTACTAGATACAGACCGTATCGAGTACGGTATAAAAGACAAGCCGAATGACTGACCTAGAAATAAATATTTATTCGTAGTCGGTGTGCCATCATAACAAGTGCTACGACTTCTCCAGACGCGTGTGTAAAGTCCACTATGCTCGGCGATTCTGTATTGTGCAGTAACGAAGTTCAGTTGGGTCAACAGAAGCTGCATTTAGAACCTAGCCGGATGACGGCGAAGATGTGGATGACGTTCCTGGCTGCCTTCGTTCTGCTGGCGTCGGTGTCGGGTAAGTGTAATCACAGAAATAAATACGATATAAATACATGATATTTACAGACATGGGCGGGCGGGCGGACGGGCGGGAGTGCGGGCGTGCGACATAGATCAATTAATTTGTAAACGGTTTGATTGCATACTTGTACTTTTAAAATAATATGACGGCTCACCCCTTGCCCAACGCAACTGAACCATCTAGGCCTACATTGCAATACTAATAAAAGGTTCGTATTCAACAGCCGAAGGCAACGACCTAGGAAGGTCGTTGTGTTAGTGAGAACCTAAGGAGAACGTTTGGTTCTGAATCGTAATATGGGGCAACGATAATCTCGTTTAACCCCTAGAGGTGGCGCCATAATATGTGTCAATTTTGTTTGTCATGTTATTACAGCCACATTTAGAAATACGGTTAATATATGCCTAGGACGTTCGTTCAAGTTACAAATGCACAAATGAAAAAGATAATTACTTAATAGATTCTCGGGCATTCAAGCTTACGATTACCAACGTAGCACCGCAGTGTATATATATATATATATATATATATATATATATATATATATATATATATATATATATATATATATATATATATATATATATATATATATATATATATATATATATATATATATATACATATATATACATATATATACATATATATGTATATATATATATATATATATATATATATATATATATATATATATATATATATATATATATATATATATATATATATATATATATATATATATATATATATATATATATATATATATATATATCCACATATATATATCCACATATCGCCACTCATTAAGTAGCCTGGATTAAATTAAGAATTCATGCAGCACTACAGACCTATGCAACTTTAGCCGTCCTTTTAAAGATTATCGAGAAAGCGGTTGCGCAACAACTGACATCTTACTTGCACGACAACAAATTAAATGAGGTGTTGCAATCGTCTTACAAGAAGTACAATTCGGTAGAAACAGCCCTATTGAAAGTAGAGAGTGACATTATGTTAACAATGGACAAGGGATTAGTGTTGGTGTTAATGCAGCTTGATTTGAGTGCTGCTTTTGACACAATCGATCACTCAATTTTGCTGCCTCGTCTGGAAGGCAGATTCGGCGTGAGTAGCTCTGCATTAGCATGGTTCGTGTCCTAAATCTCTATCTAAAAAAAAAACAATGCATTCGGGTTGGAAACCACTTGTCAAGCCGGTGGCCGAGTCCGCCCGATAGCTGGCCGGGTTCGCGAGATTAATCGATATAAATTATGAGATATTTTGGAAGCTTTTAGCTTTATCGTTAGGAATTCGGGTGCGAGGCCGACGGAGGCAAAACACGACAGACGCCTGACAGGCTCATTTGTGGGCCAGTGGCAGTGGCAGTGGCAGTGGCAAAACTAGGCCATTCTTTTGCAGTAACTGCGACTAACCGCTTCCCAAATCTCTCCGATGTTGGCACAGTTAGATGCCTTATTGAAACGAATGCGTGTTATTACCAGTTTAGTTGCTTAGTCGCCACACTGGGAAATAATTATTATAACACAAGTGCCAATCACCGAAATTGAACAAAGCTGGATATTGCATTAAATGTAATTGACTAAATAATATATAAATGACTGTGTTGTGGTAACTTTTAACCACTTTTTTCTGGGTTGTACATTATATTATGTTTATTGCGGCATTACTTCGCTGCACATCCTACAATACTATTTTCAGTGGTAACCAGACTCTATCTATCTTGCGAACTCCAATGATTTAGCAAACGCCATCGACATCGCGGACTCAACCAGCGGTCGTGCGGACTCGAACAGCGGTCACGCTGATTCGACCAGCCGTCGCGCGGACCCGAACAGCGGTCACGCTGATTCGACCAGCCGTCGCGCGGACCCGAACAGCGGTCACGCTGACTCGACCAGCCGTCGCGCGGACCCGAACAGCGGTCACGCTGACTCGACCAGCCGTCGCGCGGACACGAACAGCGATCACGCTGATTCGACCAGCCGTCGCGCGGACCCGAACAGCGGTCACACTGATTCGACCAGCCGTCGGGCGGACCCGAACAGTGGTCACGCTGATTCGACCAGCCGTCGCGCGGACCCGACAGGTTTTCTCGTTTCACGAGCCTTTTTTCCGCTACGGCGACTCATAGTCGACGCCTGGAACGGAAGCAAAACCGAAGTGGTAGTTTCGGCATGAAGCAGAAATTGTCGGTGGTTAGATTTTGTAACTTCTGGAGAGTAAAGGATTTATACTCTGCCATTCTGTAGCATCTTGTCCCAGCCAGAAACCCCTGATGTTACTTGCACTGACCTGACCCATGTCACTAATTTGCAATAAGCAACGCCAGGCCTCTGCGGAACTGGCCTGTCGTTTGATTAACATACAATTTTGATCATAGTTCTCATGCCTCAACTACCAACACAGCTAACTGTTAAATCTTGTTATTGTGTCAATGTTTGTGCAATATGATAAGACATGTCTGCTATCTGTGGACTTAGGGGAAAGTCTGGCTCCACAAGCCAGATGGCATCACCAGCTATGCATAAAAAGGTAGGTTGCGCCTTATAATTCATGTAGTTTGTAATATCTCACTGATACTGTAATTCTACGAAACAAACAAAATAAACACTATATCTAATACATTTGTGCTGTAGCGTGTATGGTAAAAAAAGCATTTTGAAAAGTATTTGAAATATTTCCAATATATTTGTATTTCGTAGTATTTATATTTGTATTTGAACATATCAAGAATATTTGTATTTGTATTTAAATACATTTCAAGGTCTTTGACCGCATATCTGGTGGGAGCTCTTCTGAATTTTTTATTTCCATATTAACTTAGGTGCCTGTCCAAATGAACTAGTCATATCAATTCCACAAGTGCATCCCAAAACAGTGTTTTGACTGTGCACTAGAAGAAACAGTAGTTTACGTCAGGCCCAAAAACGGAACTGCACCCCAGGAAACAAATGCAGGTGAATTCGACTCATACACTTCGGTGACTTTGGCCCAGGCGAAAAAAAAAGTAATGCAATTTTCCCTCACCAATAATATAAAAACTAGAATATATATATATATATATATATATATATATATATATATATATATATATATATATATATATAAAAAATACCATGTAACATGTAATATACTTGTACATTTATCAATGGTGCACTCACAATGTGAAATCTTATTGACAGAAAAGTAGGTTGGCTGCGTGGGCATTGCTCCTACAACGCTGCTGTCTTTTGAAAGCACTATATGATATATATATATATATATATATATATATATACATATATATATATATACATATATATATATATATATATATATATATATATATATATATATATATATATATATATATATATAATATATATATATATATATACATATATATATATATATATATATATATATATATATATATATATATATATATATATATATACATATATATATATATATATATATTATATATATATATATTATATATATATATATATATATATATATATATATATATATATATATATATATATATATATATATATATATATATATATTTAAACAGTAGTGTTTCCTGTATTTTCACTTCTTACCATCTTCTGTGGTGTTATAGCTGAATCTATATATTTTTAAAACTCTTTACAAACTATTAACATAATATTGTCTTCACGTAATATTTCGTATGTTGTAGGAGCAATGCCCACGCAGCCAACCTACTGTTCTGTCAACAAGATTTCACACTGTGTGTGCACCATTGATAATACAAGTGTAATGTACAAGTATGATACATGTTACATGGTATTATAAATACCATACCAGATCAGTAGATTCATCTGCTATTGTGAGTCAGTAAATTTTACTTTAATATTGACAATAATCTACTATTGGTGATATTTACCATTTTGGTTTATGACACATGTATATTAGTCTAGATACCACAACAGAGAATCACAGATCTCCCTCAGTTTATGGTTTCAAGATTGGTATGGTTGGACGTAATTCAACCAGTAGTAGAATGTCTGATGTTAATATGCAACTGTGGGACTAGTCACTAGGATTTGTCTGTTATTTTGGTGACAGTCATTAAACAGCCAAAGCCAGTAATTCCGTCACTTCTTTGTTGTTCTCTATGTCATGTACACACGCTAGTTATATTCATATGTAAATCCAGCAATATAAAACACCGTTTATGAGGCCTTATATACGGAGTTAGGGCGATGTATTTATATGTTTGTTATTAAATATAATTATCTTTTTATGTTACTTGTAGAGCTGACGCCTAGCGTATTGGTAGACAACTAATGTGACTCCTAGCGGATGGTAGAGAACTTACATCAGTATGCAGAAATCCAAAGTGACAGTATCTGTCAAATAGTGGTCAGTGTTTATCGATCGCTATATTCGTCTTGTGGACATGTAATGCTTGCGGGTTCATAAAGGACATGTGTACACATAAATAGATGTGCCTTTAGTCAATGCTGTCTCAAGTATTTGCCGACTGTAGAATTTGAAATGTATGTGGTATATTCACGTTTAAGTATTATTCATGGATATTTGTTTCTGTGCATATTACAGTACTGCTATTAGTAATTACTACAATCTACATGTACATTTTACATTATTATTGATATACGAGGTGTTGCAACAAGCAACACCTCGTGCACTTCCGCTAGAACCAAGCCATGTTGCTCGTTCTGAATTTGACTTGTTGCCACTCGCAGACAGTATACGCATACGTCATTCTCTACTGCCTCAATGGCAGTAATGGGAAACCAAAACGTGGTGGATGAGCCTGGTGTGACATGTCACTAATGAAAAACTAAATTGAATCTTGAAAATGATTCCATAACATCTAAATCTTATGTATGAAAATATGAGTGTTTATTGTGGCCTTTATATGTAACATGTAAATTTTTATAAAATATAAAAATTGCTGCATATGTATAATCTGACTCGCCTTGTTTACGAATCCTGGTGCTACTTTTATTGACGTTTGGGAGGTCAATAAACAGTTCAGTCTTCTAATCCTGAATGGTAGCCTTCAGGTTGTTCCCCATCGAGGACAGGGAAGCTTGACCTGACAAGGTGGCTGGCGCATTGTGGTATGACTTTGCGTACCTCCCGTGGACCCACCAGCTTGCCGTGGACCCACCAGGTAAACTGCCTGTGCGTGACCCACCTCAGATACCTGAAATGAACGAGGACCAAATATAAAACATTTAGAATAAGTGGCATCTCGAAAAATGTGGATATCGAGGATATATTAACAAAAGCAATATTATTTGTATCAAAACAGTTTTAGTCAAGTTTGCATATTCTCTTAAATTATCAGAAATTAAAGATATGCGCAAATGAGGAACTCATGAATCACAGCGGATCTGTAGAGGCCCGAGATAACAACGAACCCGTGGATGGGAGCAAAAAGAATGAGAAAAGCAAAGAACGACTGGATAAACGAACGGTGCATTGAAATAGAGACTGAGATGAAGTGAAACAACACCAGACAAGTGAACTGAACACAGATGACAACACCCTCGGAACACCGTCTCAAAATTAAAATGATGATACGCCCATTTTCCGAGCAGAAGGAGAAGAGGCAATCCGAATGCTGAAGACACAAAAAAATCCCCTGGGGTAGACAAAGTACCAGCTGAGCTTATCAAACATGATGGGGAGGCAATGGTAGACTCATTCATGATCATATACCAAAATATTTGGGAAACCATGACTTGGGCAGAAGAATGGACAAAATCCCTCATAATAAAGATGCCAAAGAAAGGGAACTTACGCTGTTATAAGAACTACATAACTATAAGTCGGATCAGCCATCCCAGAAAAATAATGCTAAGAATCATACTCAACCGACTGAAAGGCAAAGCAGAAACATTGCTATCAGAAGAACAAGCAGGCTTCCGGCCAAAAAGAAGCACAACCGAACACATCTTCAACATAAGACCGTTAATCGATAAACACGTTGAACACCATCACGACCTATATCACAATTTCATCGACTTCAAAAAGGCAAATGATCTTGTGTGGCACAAATGACTGCGAGTAATGCAAATATATAACATTGACGAAGGACTAGTAACACTACTCGAATCGCTACATGGACCATCAACAAGTGCAGTGTTACACGAAGGAGAAGTTGGACAATCGTTTCGAACATCGGTCGGAGTATGCAAGGGATGCCTTTTGTCGCCAGTGCTGTTCAACCTATACCTTGAAAATACCTTGCAAGAAGCTCTGCACAACTTCAATGGCACGATATCGATAGACGGAAGAGACATCAACAACCTATGATTAGCAGATTACATTGACCTACTCGCTGGAACACAGGAGCAGCTACAAGAACTTACAACAACACTGGAAAGGAGAGCGCGTGATTATGGAATATAAATAAGTGCAGAAAAGAGCAAGATTATGGTCTACAGCAGAATAGCGCCACGATCTACTATATTAATGAATGGAGAACGCCTCGAAGAAGTAAAATCATTCAAGTACCTCGGGTCGAACATCTCCTCTGAGGGCGACTCCATAGAGGAAATACGCACACGGATAAACCTGGCAACAACAGTTATAGCAAAACTCAATAAGATATAGAGCAACAGAAACATCAAAACGGCAACAAAGATAGACTTTATAAAAGCTTGGTTGTGTCAGTGCTGACCTACGGATGCGAAAACTGGACCCTGAAAGCCGAGTCCGAAAGAAAAATAGCCGCATTTTAGATGAATGAACATTTTCGGAAGGATTCTGAAAATTTCTTACAGAGACCACATAGCACATATATCAGAAATGCAAGCCATCACCGAAGCCGCAGGACAACAAGAACCGCTTTTGGCCACAGTAAAATGCCGAAAACTCCATTGGTTTGGTCTTACAACCAGACACAACACACTTGCCAAAGAAATACTACAAGGCACGATCAAAGGCGGCAGAAAACGAGGAAGACCACACAAAATGTACATGGACAACATTCAAGAGTGGACGGGTCTAGAGCCAATGGAATTATGCAATGCTGCTCACAACCTTCCCAGGTTGAGAACAATCTCTGTGGAAGCCTCCAGGCGCGTACCCCTACGATCGGCCCGGTCAAGGGATGAATGAATGAAAGAAAGACATGCTATGTGAACTTGTTCTTGTATCAGTAGCGGATCCAGGGGGTTCTTATGGTCCTCAAGGCCCCCATAGGCCATGGAGAAAGGGTCATAAACCCCCGTGTCCTTGGCAAATATTACGGTAAAGGAACACTTATATAGGCCTACGTCGGAACATATTTACTTAGGAAGTCCTCTTCGCTCAAGGTATAGGGCCGAAACTACTATTTTCCAAAGCACTTATTTCCTGCTTTCTTCAATGCTTTCCAGGTGGTTCCATGTTTCCATGTTTCTTTACCCGGCTATTGATCTCCTCCAAGTAGTTTTGGGTCTGCCTGTTTTTCTTTATCCTTGTGGATTCCAGTCTAAGGCCTGTCTCGTGACATTGTTGGTTTGTTTTCGGGGGGTTTGTCGTATCCATGTCCATTTACTTCTGGCAGTCTCTTTCCTGTTGTGTTTGTCTGTCCTGCTCCACATTTCTTTGTTTGTGGTTTTATCTTGCCATTTGGTTTTCAGGGTGTATCTCAGACATGTGTTAATGAATGGGGTTGTTGTCTTGGTTACTCTACATGTTTCAGAGCCATATAGCAGCATATTTTTCACGTTGGTGTTGAGGATTCTGATATTGTTTCGTGTTGAGAATGATGACGTGTTCCACACTGCCTTTAAAATGCTGAATACATGCTTGGCCTTTCCAATCCTTCATCTTCATATGTTCCTCCTTTGTTGCCATCCTCTATAATTATATTTTCCCTTCAGCTGTACCTTAGCTTGTTGTGCATTGTTCACCTTTAGTAGTTTTGCTTTTGTCTATGTTTATTTTCAAGCCTGTCTTTCCTGCTTCATACGTCAATTTGCCGGATTTCTTTTGCCTTTGTTTGTGTGTATGTGAGACTAGGCAGATGTCCTCTGCAAACTCTAGATCATCCAACTGTTTAGTGAATGTCCACTGGATGCCATTTTGGCCCTGGTTAACAGTCTCTCTCTCATATTCCAGTCTATCACCATGATAACGATTAACGGTGATAAGATGCATCCCTGTCTTACACCAGTCTTTACTTCAAATGTCTCAGACAGTTTTCCATTATGGATAACTTGGCAGGTGGTGTTTTCGTACATCTGCTGGATTAGTGTCACAAACTTTGCTGGTATTCCGTAGTGATGCATCAGCATCCAGATAACGTCTCTGTCTACATTATTAAAAACTTTCTCGAAATCTATGAGGTGACTGCCTCTCGATTGATTGTTCTATGATTATTCTCAGTGTAGCAATATGGTCAGTGCATGATTTGTTTTTTCGAAAACCAGCTTGTTCTTCACTTAGCTTTTCATCCAGTGCTCCTTTCAGTCTGTCCAATAGTATGCGAGTGACCCCCCCCCGCCCCCGCCGATACCCCTAGATCCGCCCCTCTTGTAGAATCCAATAGTCTTTACCGTTAACTATATAAGCAGACATGGATTGAGCAAACCTGGTTTCATACGTTTTATCATGCCATCTACGAGTCATGAAACTATACATGTATAAAAAAAATTATATTGATAAATTATAATGTTTTGTTTTGTTTGACTTTTTATTGCATTTCCGTTGTTGATATTTGTCACTATATCTATTAAAAATACACTTTTCTCATAAATTATACTTGTTTGTTGGAGGATCTACTTTCCAACTGTTAAAATGTGTATGGTTCATAGCAACTTGCACATTCCGCAGCACCAAACGCAGTACATAAAATCCCTGACCCGGACCCTGACCTTACGGACCCGTAAGCCCAACTGTACAGCTATTGGTACGGCACTCTTTCCTCTTTGTATGTGCAGAAAACGTGTGCGCATATTCCCGGCGGCTCATAATGTGCGAATACAGATTTTCAACAAATCAGTAATAAACCAGGCGCTGAATACTGGAATATTATCTGATACACTCAAATGTGACAAAGTAATGATACATCATTACTTGAAAAGCATAACTAGGTATCTTCTCAACAGTATTAAAGACATTTTTACGTGAATATACTATGCGCGTATACATATGCGCTATGCTAATTATGTACGAACAAATAATGTGCTATTTTTCCCAAAATAAATGCAATTACTACGAGCGATGTGCGGCAGTTAGTACTGCAATGTTTTAGTACCGGACCTATACTAGCATAGCATTGCCCAGCATTGACGGGACTTTAGTTGCTGCTATTTTTTACCGGCAGGTTGTCATTACGCATGCGCACATAAAGTACCCAATCACTAGCCGTTTTGCAGTACGTCCGTGTCCGGACCTATAGCAACAGCCTAAATTATTATTACGAGGACTGGACAAAATGATAAGGAAAGAAAGTTAACTAGACAAATGAATTATTACCTCCACCAACAGGTTCTATGTGATTTCGCGTCGTAATCGCCTTTTGGCAGCGCACATACTCTTGCCACTCTACCAAAAGCTCGATCTGACACTTCCCACACCGACACCAGACCAGTCAACACCTTCACTTGCCTGTCGCCTTTGCAGTTCACGGTCTATTGGATCATCGTTTTCATCGGCACGATCTGATCTTTCGTGCGCTTGCACTGGCAATGGTCCCTCTTTATCTGGTTGATACTTGTATCCGGATAGTTCTACGCTGATTGCTTCATTTTCGTCATCGGAAGAATCAGAAAATTTATAACTGCACACCACCGCATGCGTATACAGTTGCCTCCAGTCGGAGTTGGTCGGAGTTGCGCACAGCGCCACCGGTCGGACTTGGTCGGAGTTGTGACAAAATAGGGTTCTGGTGACGTAGCTTTATCGTCCTCAGTGGCGGCGCCCGTAAGTTACAAGAGTTGACAAGTTCAAAACAGTTTTCCCAGTAAACCACTGGCGTGAAAATGTTGATTGCAGTTGGAAATGCTTTGTTTTAATAACTCTTTTTGGTGCATAACCCTCAAAACATGCCTTTTGTTTCCTTTTAGTTCTGTTGCGCCCTTGCTTTGGAATACTCTAACAGTGTCCTTTAGAATATCAAGTTCAGCAGCGTAGTTCAGGAAAGCCCCGAAAACATTCCTGTTCCGTTAAGAATATTGTTTGACATTTTAAAATAATATTTTAACTTTTATCATTTAACTTATTTAAATTGTCTAAAATGTAAATAATTGTATTTAACTAGTTTATTATTCCTAGTTTAAATTATTCATAGTTTAATTACTTATAATTAGTCTACCTATAAATAAATGTTATTAGCCCATACATGCAGTCAACTTTTGTCCAGCATCCAAATCAACGGCGATGTGCAAGACCAGTGCAGTTGTTATGCTAATACAATATGGTAGTTACGAAAAATGCTAAGTTAGAAATCCTTTAACTAATATGCACATTGCCAGTGCTTACAATATATAATAGTTTGACTCTGAAAAAGTGAGAAAATCGAAAAAAAATGGTCGCCACGGAATCTTAATAATCAACTTATTATCATATCTTCGCAACCAGATAAGATACAAACATGACTCAAATGTATAGTTATATGTTTCCATACATGGGGAATTCGATGTCACCATCATATTTTCAACAATAAGTTAATAAAGCAAAATTGCTGCCATGTATGCGCTAAATGTTGGCGGCGATACAAAATACGACTATATCTCAAGTTACAAAAGTTAATCACGCAGAATAACACAAGTGACCCCAAAATAACACAAGTGACCCTAAATCAAAGACACTGATTCCCCCAAAAAATATACTCAATAAATCAAATTAACTTGTTGAATGATAGAATTGACCATGTTGCCTTTATAGAAAAAATTCGGGGTTTTCTATGTTTCATGTACAATCTCACGTAAAAATAAAATGGTGCGATACTTAACCGGTCAATATTCCACGCTTTAGACAAATATCCAATAAATATGCGATAACAGTGATGCTTCATTCTCTACAGCCGCGCCTCAGGGAATGATTTCACACACGACGGAGTTTGATGCCGTCGGCGGCTCGTGTTCTGCTTGCTGCATCTCCAAAGACACCGTGTGTATGTTGAGGAATGGCGATTGTCTGTCAGCGGCCGAATGCGATGCCAAGTCCGACTATCGGGCCACCCGTCTGGCGTGCTCCAACGGCGTCTGCTGTGTGCCGAGGAGGTCATCTCCCCCAAATGGCGGCAATGGGACACGTCCGGGCAGTCGCACTGCAGGAACTGGCGGAAGGCGCCCAGGTCAGTTAGAAATATGAATTATAACTGCACCAACGTACGTTGTGATTAAATTGTGTATATAAATAAATATATATATAAATATGTCAACGCACACGCGTATGCGTACGCGCACGAGCACACGCACGCACAGGCACATTCACTCACATAGTCATGCTTTTATTCATTTTATTCACTCGTTGGTTTTTGGGTTTGTTGGTTGGTCGGTTGGTTGGTTGGTTGGTTGGTTGGTTGGTTGGTTAATTGATTGATTGGTTCATCCATTCATTGATTCACTGATTCTGTGATTGATTCATTCATTTATTCAAATGTTCTGCACGAAAACAAGTTGTTACCGGTGACGTTTGATTCCTTACAGATGCGCCTTACGGCCGAAGAATGATCGTAAACACGACGCAGTGTGAGGCCGTCGGCGGCTCGTGTTCTGCCTCCGCCGACTGTGACTCCAGCAACGTCTTCGTCGGCAGCTGCGACAACACCAATTTCGGTTGCTGCATCTCCAAAGACGCCGTTTGCGTGGCAAGGAACGGCGAGTGTCTGTCAGCGGTCCAATGCGATGCCAAGTCCGGCTATCATGCCACCCGAATGGTGTGCTCCGACGGAGTCTGCTGTGTACCAAAGAGGTCATCTTCCCGAAATGGTGGCGATGGGACACGTCCGGGCAGTTCCCACGGAGGAAAGGACGGCGGGCGTCCGGGTCACCGCGGCAACCGTCCAGGTCAGTGGAAAACACAAACGATAACTGCTTCGTCGTAGATAATTTGTAAATTGTGCACGCATACGCGCACTCGCACTCACACGTATAATCACTCACATATCCACGCTTTTATTATTTTTCATTCTTTCATTGGTTGATTATTTGGTTGGTCGATATATTGATTGATTGATTGATTAATTGGTCGATTGATTGCTTTATTTATTCATTCATCCACTTAAACGTTCGCTTTATTATTGCACGAACAAACTTCGTTACCGTTGACGTTTAATTCCCTACAGCGGCCCCTTACGGCCGAAGAATGATCTCAAACACGACGCAGTGTGTGGCCGTCAGCGGCTCGTGTTCTGCCTCCGCCGACTGTGACCTCTCCAGCAACGTCTTTGTCGGCAGCTGCGACAACACAGGTTTCGGCTGCTGCGTCTCCAAAGATAACGCGTGTATGGCGAGGAATGGCGAGTGTCTGTCAGCGGCCGAATGCAATACCAAGTCTGACTATCGGGCCACCCGTATGGCGTGCTCCAACGGAATCTGCTGTGTGCCAAGGAGGTCATCTCCCCGAAATGGTGGCAATGGGTCAGGTCCGGGCAGTCGCAGCAGAGGAAAGTACGGCAGACGCATGGGTCCAGGTCGCCGTGGAAGCCGGCCCAGACAGGGTACCCGTGGAGGCCGGCCCAGACAGGGTACCCGTGGAAGACGACCTGGGCATGGTCCCCGTGGAAGACGACCCGGGCAAAATAATCGCCGTGGGGGCCATGCGGGGGCGTAGAGGCCGTCAGGGGCGTGGGGTCGTGAAGGTCGTGGGGGCCATGGGGGCGTAGGGGACGTGAGAGCCGTTGGGTCGTGGGATCGTGGGGGCCATGGGGGGCGTAGAGGCCGTGAGGGCCGAGAGGGCCTTGGGGTCGCGGGGGCCATGATCGTGGTGGAAGATGGTAATAGACATGGACTTTACACATAGAGCTTGACAAACTAACTACTGATTTTAAGGAAACCATGACATGTTATGTTTTCTAAGCACAGTATCCACGGTAATTTTTCATTGTTTCTATAAAACGCCAAAATTCGATTACTGTAAATGTGTATATGTCGGATCATTAGGTGCAACTGTAATGACCAGTTTGTATCATCCATCTGCAATTTATCTCTGTTCTGCCACAACATGTATTTGTATTTTGTATTTGGGTGAATACATTAGTATTGTTATTATTGTTGTTGCTTTGTTTCTTCTTAGTCGATGCTTCTCTAATCGGGCCGTACGCGCGATTGATTGTGCGTGTGTGGTGTGTGTGTGCGTGTGTGTGTGTGTGTGTGTGTGTGTGTGTGTGTGTGTGTGTGTGTGTGTGAGAGAGAGAGAGAGAGTGTGTGTGTGTGTGTGCGCGCGATAGCGCGTGCTTGGGTGCATGTTGTGCATGTGGGTATTTGTATGTGCTTGCTTGCGTGGGTACGTACGTGCGTTGGTGCGTGTGTTAATTCCGATTTAAACCATATCGACACGACCTACATCATCACAATCAGTAATTCATTGATTCATTTAAATGATTGGCCTTTGTGAGAATCAGTACTTTCTCTTATCCATTCAACACTGGTATTCTGCCAACGCTACTTTACTACTACTACCTTCCATTCCTGCCTCTTAAGAGTCTTAACCGCCGGGTCTCTAGCTTTGTCAAGCTACGCCTAGTTAGGCGTTTTTCATAACCGTCGTACGTCAACTCTAGAATCGTCTTAGTTGCTCTTCTTTGTATTTTTAAAAGCCTAGCTATGACTAATCTGATATGACTTCCACGCGACACATACGACAAGTCTACAATGTTGTGGCAGTGGCGCCACTGTTGGGCAGTGTGGAGTATTGCCAAAACATACGTATATTCAAACTCCCCGCCAGTGGCGCCACTAACCATTTCACCGTTGCCACATCTTACATTATCCGGCCCTTGATCGACTTGGTGAATTCGCCGATAAGAGAATCTGGCCACAAAGGTTGAGTTGTTGCTCACTGTCAACTCTATTTTTATAGGCGTTCCCGTGAAGCACCAGCAGCCAATTAGCGTCATTGTCGGGATTCTACACTAAAATAGACCACCGATCTCCACTATGGGGAACATTTTATATACAAGTAGAACCATTTTGTTTGACAACTTTTTTAGCATATGTTAAAAGCCTCATATAAAGCACGATATTATCGAAATTTACTAGAAGAATTGGATTTAAAAAGTATAATGTAGTATATGGGGGACGTACATGATTTGCATGTTATTTGACATAGGTATTGCTGATACATTACTCTATATTAAATATTATATTTAAAGTAAATTCTATGTAACTGAAGAAGGTAGGCGATGCTGTAGTTCACATTTCATTCGAAGGTGGCAACACAGTTTGCGGCAATGTTGCACATCTTGGTGGTGATTTCTGTAGAGGGATCACACGGCAGTTCCACTTCCTGCTGAATGTAGTGCTCATGTACCGCCTATTAATTCGCAAGGTAGTGGAATTAAGTATTTCTGTATTCAATTAGCAACGTTAGTACATCATTATTTTACTTTCGGGTTGATCGCTTACGAATAAAGGCCAGCGATTTTGCGACGTTCCCCTTTTGTCAGATTTCTTGCAGCTTGCAAAAATCGCTTTGAGACAGGGAAAGGGCACGTTTCAGACTTGACTTGACTATATTGTAGCTGGTTGTCAGTAAATAGCCCGTTTGTAGAGTACGACACTTGACTGTCTTGTAGCTGGTTGGCAGTATCTAGGCACTTTTGTAGACCACGACACTTGACTATCTTGTAGCTGGTTGGCAGTATATATGTACATTTGTAGACTACGGCACTTGAAGCTGGTTGACAGAATATAGGCACATTTGTAGAGTACGACACTTGACTATATATTGTAGCTAGTTGGCAGTATATAAGGTGCTAATCCGGTTTGCTTCGGCCACAAACGATGGGAAGCATCTTCCATAGTGATATCCTCGGAAACAAAATGGTTGGTTTTGACAAAACCGCTACAGCATTTCGACGACACGTCAACAATCAAAGTCTACAGATTGTATAAAGGGAAACAAAAGCCATGGTTTACCAAACAGTTACCAACACCTAACCATTTGCAATTTTGAAAGACATTACAAAGTGGATGTTGTCTAGTTAACTTTTTTAGAAAGCTTTCGATAAAGTGCCACATCAAAGACTGTTGCTTAAACTAAAAGTCCATGGTATTGGTAATGATATTATCAACATGATGCAAAAATGTGGCTTACACACAGAATACAGAGAGTAATAGTAGATGTTGATATTTCAAACTCGAAATATGTTTTGAGTGGGGTACCACAGTGATCAGTATTAGGACGTATGGTATTTTAATATATATATATATATATATATATATATATATATATATATATATATATATATATATATATATATATATATATATATATATATATATATATATATATATATATATATATATATATATATTATGAAGATACATATCTAGCAAAGTACAGAAATTTGCAGATGACACAAACGTATTCAGAAAGGTTTCAAATAAAATTATATATAAACAAAGTTTACAGGATGATCTAGATAAGTTGCAGGACCTAGAAATGTGGACAAAGAATATAAAATGGGGTATGTTCTACTAGGTTGAACCACAAATGAAAAGAATTTAGGAGTAACACTTAGTGTTGACATGAAACCTTCAGAGCAATGTGGGATTGCTGCTTCAAAAGTAATGGAATTATAGGGCAAATTTAGGAGAACAACCCCATCTAAGGAGAAACAGTTAATTGTACCCCTATACACAACAATAGTTAGACCACATTTGGAATAGTGTATACAAGCATGGAGGCCGTATCGTAAAAAGGACATAGGCAAGCTAGAAAGAATACAACGAAGAGCAACTAAAATGTTTCCACTATTGCGAGACATTAGTTTTGAAAGCTGCTTATTAGAATGTGGTCTGACAACACTACAGACCAGGAAACTAATAGGAGATCAACTAGAAATGCTTAAACTTGTGTGACGGTTATGAGGGCATTGATATGTTCTTCATCCCCAAAGAAGGCAGTAGAGCCAGATGACACAAAGCAGTATTTGTTAAAGAACAGTGTAGGTTGGACGTGAGAAAGTATTCATTCTCACAGAGGGCGATAAACGAATGGAACAAACTGTCAAATGTTGGTGTTAATGCTAGTAGTATGAATATGTTTAAATAGAACAACATTTAAATATAAATCCGGAGGAGCACCACTATTGGTTAAGAACTCACAAATCACAAATCAAGTATTCTGGATAGAATTACAATCTACCAACGTCCAATGTTATTCATCACTATCAAATCACAGTTTACATAATAACTGAACATATCTTACGAACTTGCTGGCGTCGCTTCTAGCGTAGACAGTTCTAGTTCTCAAAGAGGCAATCGGTGTATTTAATGTTCACCGATGCATAATCGACAACGCAAGTGATGAAATAGACGAAATAATCGTCTCTTGAATCAAGAATAATGCACCGACAATTAGTGTCCTTGCACGTCGAAACTCTTAGCACAAGACATGCGTATAATCACATTACCTAACTCAGTGAATGTATTCTGTTCGAACGAACATTGCTTCACTTGTTTTTGTCTCGGAGACTATTTATCGTTTCACATGGCGAGTAACTTTGTGAATACTCAAACGTCTCAGATGTCTCTACCACCAATAACAGTCGTCGTTTCATAATAAATCATCCAATTATTTTATTGCATGCATAACGTACGTAAATGACGGGAAAGGCTTGGTTGCTTATACACCTTGCAAGTTGACTTGTGAAATGTTACTTAATTGTTGGACCAAAACACCTCAGTATCTAACATTAAAATCAAGTAATATCCTACACAAAATCTATATCATAAGAATCTAGACAATACACACAAAATGATGGTGTGCACCAAAGTGTATCTCGTGCAAGATATATAACAGATAAAGCATAAACATAAGCAGAGAACAATGAGGTGGGAGATTGGTCCTAAACATTGTGGGATTTGGGAGGCTTGCTTTAAAAACATAGGCGGTCGATGGGGAGATGGGACTGGAGGGAGGTGGACTTTCAAAATGGTGGGAGGAGAGATACTGCTCGCAAAAACAGGTGGGAGATGGTTGATTGGTCCCCAAAACAAGGTGGAGATGGAAGTTGAGACCTCAGCAACACCCCTCTCATTGTGTATATCGAATACCCCACGTAACAGTATACATCGTGATGTAGTCAAATTACATTTCTTTGTCTTGCCATGAGACGTTACTTTTAACGTTTCTGAGAGTTTTCTCACATGAATTTCGACGACTCAGCCGCATAAATATACGGTAGGGTGTCACAATTCAAATGTGATTAAATACTTTCTTCAAACCCCCACGGAGTGAAATTCACCGCACGACACCTCCACCATATACTCTGAGGTTAAATGGTTCACACACTCTCTGCTAAATTTTGCTGTCACGCCCTGTATGGAATGAATGATGGCTATTGCCCTGCATGGAATTTCATCATACTACTAACCAATACGTGTTCCATAAGTTTTGATGCGACCCAAGTGAGAGAGACTAGTCTACTGTTTGAAGCCACATACTTTTGACCTTCGTTGAAAATTGGCGACAACTTTGCTTTTAGTAAATCTGTAGAAACGTTGTTTTTTTATTCTGAACGTGACCGAGCACGCGTTGGCATCGATCTGACGGCGAAATACCATTTATGAGCGTGTCCTCCGTCAAGCTTCGCCTTATAGTAAACTTTGTTTATATATCTCATTCTTGTTCTTATATTCCGCCGAACTTGAAGGTGCAGACGTTACACGCGGACCTATATTTGAGAAAAAAATTAATTATCTTAAATACAGTGCATTTTGTTGCATCTAATGTCTAGGATAATGACGTATCTGAATGCAGCTCTTAAATACATACAGTCTGTCTACACTAACAATGTGTTGAGGGAATTTCAGAGTCGAACAGTGGTGGAGAAAAAGTATATGAATTGTAATTGCAACTTAAGTAAGGGATATGGCATGCTAAGTAATGCTGTCTTATATTGATAATATTCACAAGAACAAAGTATTGTTTTGAAGGTATTCCCACTAGACTATTAACTATCATGTACAACATGCGGAGCTTAGCATCTGCCCTGCAGCATACCACGGCGTCTTCATCCCAAAGTTTGTAGCACGAAACACAAAGTGTGTTAGCTTGACGGACCGGGCTGCTAGACAAACAGCGAAATAATGGGTCTGACAAATGCGAGGATGTATTATATGTTTATTTGTTCCATTCATTCAAATTATGTTAACCATTCATGGATGTAGATACCACGACATAAATAGTCTAGTCAAAGGAATAAATAATATGGCTAAACCCACCACAAATTGCAACATAGACTATTTCAACTATTTTAGCGCACATGTTACAACTGATAACCACATTAAAAATGCCAACATATCCAGAATGAAATAAGGTGAAATTCAAAACTGCAAATGTGATATTGTCGCAAAGAGTACTGTGTGTCGTAAATTGGCAAAAGCGTGCAATTGACATTATCACGATGTGGTCACACCTGGCCGATGGAAAACAGACCACAGCTGATTGTCAAGATATCGTTAACTGGCCTTAACTGACTAGGTCACGAATCGTCGACGCTTTCTTGCCAATTATATACTGTGTTCGTGAACAATCCAAGAGCCCCACGCATGTTGCGACAAACATTACTTCAACGGGACTAAATTTTAGTTACAATAAAAGTTGCGACGCGGACAAAACCTCGCGACATTTCACTTTAATACACATGCGTTCAATATGGACCGTGCGACACAGGGGTGCAATATTAAACGCGGTATTGAACGCTCGATATACTTACCGAACTAGTTATTTATGTCATGACGCGGCCATCGCTTACAAAATGGCACATATGGTGCTTCTGTCGATGGGCACCATATGCTGGATTCACGCGTATCTATGCTATCTATGCCGTAAATAATATATATATATATATATATATATATATATATATATATATATATATATATATATATATATATATATATATATATATATATATATATATATATATATATATATATATATATATACATATATATATATATATATATATACATATATATATATCACATATATATATATATATATATATATATATATATATATATATATATATATATATATATATATATATATATATATATATATATATACATATATATATATATAATGTATTATATATATATATAATATATTTCAAATTTTTAATTCTTCGGCAACAGCTTAATGATCCCCAGCCTTGCCCTATGGTTCGCCATTTCCATTCTCCACTGAGCTCGTTAGACCACGACGAAAGTATTATTTACGAAAGTATTATAGACGTCATTTTCATTTTACCGAATGACTACCGACTGCATCGACATAGAACACAGTCCCAACTTTTAATTAAATGTATCGCGTGATGTTTAAACATTCAAACCTAGTTGAATATACTGTGTTCTTGTAACACGTCTTTGTGTTGTTCTATAATCGTATGTATTTCAATGTGCCTAACAATTTGCTTGCACTCTATTGACGAAATAAGATTTCAACGTTAGATTTCGAATATGGATCTATCGCGCAAAAGGTTGTTCAGATTCGTGAGTAAATAACACTTTATATTGTGGAAGGTTGTGGCAGGAAATAGGCGGTGGGACAATGGTCTCTAAAAATGTGGGATTTGGGAGGTTGGCCTCAAGCAGGTGGGATATGGGAAGTCGGTCCACAAAACAGGTAGGATGGGCGAGGTTGAGACCTCTACCACACCCATTTCATTAAGTATATCGAACACACCATATACCAGTATACATCGTGATGTAGTCAAATTGCATTTCTTGCATGTCGTGATCACATTAAACTGGACTTCTCAGCCGCATAAATAAACGGAAGAATGTCATGATTAAAACATGATGAAATACTTTCAGCCAACACCCCACGGAGTGAGACGACATCCGTTCAACTCTGACATGGAGTGATTCACAGATTGCTCTAATTGCTATATTTTTGCTCTAACGCCCTCTATGGACTGAATGATGGCTGTTGCGCTGCGTGGGATTTCTGATTACTGTCGAAGTAATGAGCTTATTTCCAACTACCAATGTAGTATCCACGAGAAACTCAGATTCAGAAAAGATATCTTATGGTGCAGCCCAGCATACGCGTAACGCATTCCATGAACAAGAACAATTAGCGATGGTTATACATTATTGACACACAATTTGGAAATGGTAGCATGCAAAAATAAAAGAAAACTTAATGTTTAATTTTTGTACCCATATTACTTTCTTAAGTGACAAAAGGAAACAAGTGACACTAAGTCATCAATCAATGTTGAAAAAGTAGTAATAGTTTGTATAAGTAAACACAGTCAAATAGTCCGTAGAACTGTGGATAATTACTTTGCCTTCATATTCACAAGAGAGCAAGGCAAAACTATAGTTTTCGTTATGAAATGTCAAAACAATCTCATTGTCATTTGCTCCCTTTTGCCATTTCAGGGTAAATGAAAAGATCGAAGAACGATCCGTTCCATTTCGCTCGACAGTCGGGACATCAGCAAGAAACCTACACCGGCACACTTGTCTTTATTCGGTGCAGAAGGTTGCTTGTTTGCTTAGCTGGGAAAGTAGTAGGCTCTTTTACCGCGTAACCATATATGAATTGTTGATGCCTGCAGCTAGTTTAGCTGGCTTCATAATCAAAGAATACCAGTGTCACAAACAGAACGGATGGAAACACTGTGGACAAAAAGCCTATGAATGCATATCTCAACGCGTTTACTTTTTATCATCGCAATAATTGCATCACGACTCTGGTCACGCCTGGCCGACGGACGACAGACCACACCTGTGTGTCACGACACCGACGAAGAGACCAAAAACGGCTTACCAACGGTAGACAGACCAACGACCAACTATAGTTACTTGACTAGGTCACGAATCGTCAACGCCTTTTTGCCAATTATATAACGTGTCCATGAAAAATGCTACCCTGTACGTCACGACTTCGTCAACTATTCGCTGTTTTTTTTGGCATCATATGTTTTGTATATATTGCGAGACAGATGACCGACTAAGTCATATGCAACTTGCAACAAGTTCACCGCAAGTCGTAAGTTTACATCGAAGTATTGTTCATCGAGAAGACAAGATGAAGTGGTTCGCCGTGCTTGCCCTCTGTCTCGTTGTCGGCGCTTCAGGTAAGCACTTTACTTCAGATTTGCGATTTAACTACATATAACGTGTATCATATTAATATGTTGATGATTTATAGATGACATTACACTTACTATGTCAAAGTGCACAATTTGGAAATGTCAATATTTAGCAAATAATAAATTCGTACACATTCACTAGCATGGCATATTGTAAAATCTTGGGCTTGGATTAGGGTTAGGGTAAAGAAATTCAAACCATTGATTTTTCATTTACCTTGCCTAAAGAGTAAGTCACAGTGATGGTTATATGGAAATGGATCAGTAGGTTCTGATATATGCAATTGTTTTGATAATTTGGGGCTAGGTTTGTATATAATGCAATATCTTAAAAACTTAATCTATTTTCATAATTTTTCATAAAGGGTACACCATTATTCCCACGAATCCTTAAAATCAATATTCTACAGTTATTTGGTTCATATTATTTTCTAACACTATGAGTTATTACATTGTCATTTAGGACAATCAAAGTGTTCCAGTTGTTCATGTTATTTGATGATATCGCGTTAACGTAGACATTTTTACGAGCATGACGTTACGTATTTCCCAAAAATGGCTTCAACGTTAACCCGTTAGCAATTAGCAATCTCAAGAGGACATTTAGTCGACCTAACTGCAGTGCTGAATAAACCAATATAATACATATCAGAAAAATATCCATTGCGCAAAAATACCCGAAACCGGAACTCAGCAGCTCGTCAAAACCAGAGGGTTGGGTAATATCAAATAGGTGTTCAGGGAAATCATAGTCATTATAATTACAGACACAATTTGATCGAATGCGAGCAATCTTACGTGTGCAAAACGGTGGGTGTTCAGATGAAGTTATAATCTATTATATTTCCATTTGCTGCAGACTTTATGGTAACAACGAGGGAGTGCCACCGAGTTTGAACCGCCCTAGTTCCGACATTTGTCTTATTTCTGAAATAAAATAAAAAACATGCCATTACTAGAAGATCGAAGGTGTTTAGGATTTCCTTCAGGAGTTAGCAACGAATGTAAACAAATTGATTGTTTAGATGAACAATTGTTTAATCCATAACAATCACATTGCCGGGTTTACACCCAATATTCTTACACACAGGCTTCATAAAGAAATTAAAACCAGATTCAATTGATATAAAATTAAATTAAAATTAATTAACTTAATTAGTTTTCAATGTTAACTAAATGCATTAAGAAAACAGGTAAAAGAAACTGCAAAGTTGTTTTGCCATTTAATCAGAGCTTCAAATGTATTTAGATTGCCATCCATAGTTAAAATATATGATATAATAAAGTAATGCCGAAATGTTCTGGAGAGGACTATTGTTTAACGCATGATATGTTAGTGTGGTAATTGTTACATATTAAATATCCTAACTCTACAAAAACATCGGGTGATAATTACTAAATAAATATGTTTAATGTATTGAAATGTGTATTTGTTTATCTCGAAATTCCCATTTGTTGGGGGTTGCAAGCTTCTTGTAACATTTAAAACACGATGACATTTCTATTACATTATCAAATAACCTCACTATTTTCCAATATTAGTTATGTGCATTGATACAACAGGCTAAATACATTGATACATTGATACAACAGGCTAAATACATTGCTGCGTTTTGTCGACATGTCAACAGAGCTTTCAATGTATATTGATAATACAAAATATTTACATAGTTATAGGAGATCATGTTATAACAAATGCGCTTTAAAAATATCCTCCCCAGTACGTCAGATTATCGCAATTAAGCAATTCCCTTATCTAAAAAAAACATTTTAAAATCGTTGGACGTAAGCTCCAAATATGTTATTGTTATTTTAATAGTTCGAACTAATTACCCATATATCATCTAGAAGATTTTAACATATCCTAATATAAGAATAGTGTAGTTAAATTATATTTACAGAACACATACATTCTACATACTTTTAGATTATAACGCTGATATAGCCAAAGCCTATACTCAGACATTCAACATAGTTATGCATACATATGCATACTTTTGGTGTTGTTTTGGAGAGGACATTCCATTTAACGCAACTGGTTATTGTTGGATAACCTGCTACACATTATTGCAGAGGTGGTTTCAATAGTACAATAAACTGACATATCCTAGGAAAGGTGTCAGCAACAGCATACTATGCAGATTTTCCTTAACAAATAATTGATGTGTCTTCATGAAATATGGCCAGCATGTTATTGAATATAACCACTGCATAATAATCATACTCAAATAATATTGCATAGTAAATTGTTTGAATATAGTGAGTGAAATACATTTTATAAAATAAATGTGTTCCCTTTACGTGAAAAATCAAGCTCGCACACGCACACGAACATGCACACGCACACACAAACAAACACATACACACAATAAATAAAATCCTTATTGCATGTATTAGGCATTGAGAAGACACAGCCCGCACTTACAGTCCGTACAAATTTCAACAAACAGAAGGTTACTCAGAATAAATGATATTGTTTACAAACGTGGTATTCTTTCAAAACACTAGGTCGTCTGTTATTTCATTAATTAATTCGTTTATTCATACGCTCGCTTTATCATCCTGAAAACATACCTGAGCCGACGTTAACGGTAATGTTCCATTCTCTGCAGCCGCGCCTCACCGTTCAATAATGATCTCAAACACGACGCAGTGTGAGGCCGTGGGCGGCTCATGTTCGGTCTACGCCGACTGTGATCTCTCGAACAACGCCTTCATCGGCAGCTGCGACGACAACAGTTTCGGCTGCTGCGTCTCCAAATACGACGTCTGTACGGCGAGGAATGGTGAGTGTCTGTCTGCGGCCGAATGCGATGCCAAGTATGGCTATCGGGCCACCCGTGTGGAGTGCTCCGACGGCGTCTGCTGTGTGCCAAGGAGGTCATCTCACCCAAATGGCGGCAATGGGAAAGGTCCGGGCAGCCGCAACGGAGGAAAGTACGGCGGACGCAAGGGGCCGGGTCTCCATGGAAGGCGACCAGGTCAGTTGAAAACATAAATGATAAATGTTCCGAGGTAAATTGTGAATATAAATATGTCAACGGCGAAAAACGTGCGCGCAGGCATAAACACGCAATCACGCATACGCATTCGCACATTCAGGATTCTATTCACTTTTAATCACTCGTTCATTGGTGGGCTGATTGATTGGTTGGTTGATTGATTGATTCGTTCATTGGTTCAGATGTTCGCTTTATCATTGCACGAACATACTTCGATAACGGTGACGTTTCTTTCCCTACAGCCGCTCCTCAAGGTCCGGGAATGATCTCAAACACGACGCAGTGTGAGGCCGTCGGCGGCTCGTGTTCTGCCTCCGCCGACTGTGACCTCTCCAGCAACGTCTTCGTCGGCAGCTGCGACGACACCAGTTTCGGCTGCTGCATCTCCAAAGACGAGCTGTGTGGAGAGAATAATGAAAGCAGCCCCGTTCAGGTTCCCTGTGGAAGCCTCCCCGTACAGGAAAACGACAGCCAGGACTTACGCGAGGACCGTGATGATCTTCCCGATCAGGATGATAACGACAGCCAGGACGAAAGCGAGGACATTGATGAGCGTCCCGATCAGGACGATTACGACAACCAGGGAGAACGTCAGAACCTTGGTAACAATGGAGGCCGTTGGGGTCATGGTCGTGGCAATGGTGGCAGATATTAATAGACACGGACATTGCATCCGTAGCTTTAATAGCTAAAAAAGTTCAAAATATTTATATTGTACCATGCCCAATATGCACGGATAACTGCTGGGTTTTTTTTAATCAAACGCCGAAATGCAATTTCTGTAAATGTGTATATGTCGGGTCACTAGCTGGACAACTTTCGAGTTTTTCTAATGAATCATCTGCAATTCCTCACCGTTCTGAATCAATAAGTATATTGTATTTTGGTGAATACACAATTATTGCCATAATTAATATGGTTGTTGTCTCTTCTCTTCGTTACCGTGGTAATTGTGACCTTACCAGGCATATGTTAATTCCATTTTATATATATTGACACTGTTGATATTTGTGCATTCAGTAAAAAATGTTAATATATATTTATTATCCTTATTGAGAAGAGTACTTTATTTTTTACGTTCCTCGCCGTTGTTTTACTAACACTACTTCTAACCTTCTTGTTCTTGTATATTCCGTCATTATTGGAAGGATATATACTCTGCTGACACATTAATTCCTTAAATAACCAAAACAACGGTAATTATATGTGGGAAACGATCAGCTCTGTAGAAATGGAACGTGTGTCATACTAAAAAAAACAGCCAAAGAAAGAAAGAAACAAACAAACATGGCTGTCCGAGTTTGACACATTTGCGACCTATCGTGAATCTACGATCAGACGACACGCCACTAGACCAGATTCAGCGGCACAGTAGTCACGTACAGCCGTTTTCCATTTGATCACGTTTTTAAAAGCTGCAAACAATGATGCATCTTTCCCCTTATCATATAAAGAAAATCCGTGCCCATCTAGGCCACCCTAATAAATTGACTTGTATGTCTACCAAACACTGTGCAAGTGTGTGTTTGTGTTAAACTACCCACACTCTATACGGATATCCTCGCTAATCAGGAGTGGTAGTATTACTATATTACCCCTGGCAGATAAACCTGTTGAAACATGGAACTTTCAGTTTTTCCCACACAATGTGTAAATGTAGCCTAAATCATTTGTGCTTCGTCCCAATTCCTCTCTTGGTCAACGTCTTGATGGGAACTACACGCCCCCCGCCAAGCGGTTTTTTGCTATTCTCTTTTCAAATTAATTTTGCGAAATATCAAACCTACCTAGTATCCATTGCAACATACTAGCTTGTTTGTGCAACTTGTGTATGTAGTTTTATATCAGTTAATGCTTGTTAAAGCTTTAACTGAAATGGAAATCGAAATGCTGAGAAATCAGGATTTTCTTCCTTGGTGAAATTTCGCAACTTTGTCACGTGATCGGCGAGAGGTTGGAGTTCACGCCCATGATCAGCATTGACCAACACAGTGTTAACCATTTTTGATATCCACAATTTTGATCCTTACCAGATCTTACGGTTAAAGTCAATTGTTTAGAAGATTTGAGGAAAAATATGCATTTTTAAAAAATTCACTACGGATGTTACATAAACTATTCATACATTACATAAACTACAAAAACGAAACGGATTGGCGATAGGTTAGATCACTTGAGGAAGTAGTTTTAAATAGCGTTGCCATGAGTTACCCCGCTGTCCAACGACGACGAAACCACTGCCAATTGAAGTTATTTTCCGAACAGTACAAGTGACATCATCCATGATTGAACACAGCCCGAATGCCCGAAAATCGTAGGGACGTAGCCCACTGGTTAAAGCAGCAACACAAAGTTCCACGTTTCAACTTGGTTATTTGGCAGTGGTATAGTTGTACTCGGCAGTCCCCCTGGCGGCGACGATGTACACGCAAACCGAACAATAAATGCATTTTTAATGTTTTATCATAGAAAGTGTCATTTTAGGAAATTATCCGGAGAGGAAATTCATTAAATTTAAATTTAAATTATAACAATTTAAATTATAACAAGCACCGTCAGTTATTGTTTCTGAAGCTGAGTTTCTGCAGAAACGGCGACTGTTGAACATCAAATCTTTAGTTTTTCTCAAACAGTAGCAAGAAACCCCATGCGGCGCACTTGTCATTAGTCACACCATACAGGGCGTGACAACCAAATTTGTTATACCATGTGTGAACGTCAGGCGGTGAATTTCACCCCGCTGGCCGCTTGCGATACGTATTCATCAAATTTGAATCGTGACATTATTGAGTTCATTTATACAGCTATAGCATCTCAACTTCTCCGGAAACATTCAGCCACACTGCAATTACTGCGCGATAATTATGCTTCCAATTCGCATGCCTGCGTCTTGTGTCATTAATAAAAATCTCCCCACTAAATATGATGACTTGTTCTTAATAAGCTGGCGTGGAGCCTGAGCTAGTTTCTGTAAATATCAGTCATAACTTGAAACATGTATGAGCGAAAAATGGCATTCCACTTATTTAATGCCATATTAATAATAGGCACGGAATGCCGAAAAGCCCATACATGAGAGTGGCAATCACGTTACGATTGTCTACAAGTTCCTTAGTAGGGGCGTAATGACAAAGTGGATTAACCATACACACAAACAGAAAGGTTGGGGTACTCGATCCCCAACCTCCCCCGGCACGAGGGAGACTACCCCCTAACCACTACGCCACCACGCTCCCACAGGACGTGACAACCACATTTTATTATACTATGTGTGAACGTCAGGCGGTGAATTTCACCCCGCTGGCCGCTGGCGAAAAGTATTCATCAAATATAATTGTGACATTATTGCGTTTATTTGTACAGCTATAGCAGCTCAATTTCTATGGAACCATTCAGCCACACTGCAATTATATTCGTCCACATATATCCACCAATATCAATAGCCAGGTACTCATCTATACAGCTTAGTAAACTGAAGCAACGTGAAGTGAAATAACTTGTCCAAGTTTCCATACGGCAGCAAGAGGAGAGTCCGATGTTCTAACCACGACGCCACCACGCTCCTGAAGCATTAATTCACGCTAACATTCCGCCCACACTACTGATGTCAGCGTTTAATAGTATTGTCATGAACGGTGTGCGCGTGGATTGCGCACACATTTCTGATGGGTTGGGGGACGGGATGGTGGGTTAGTGAGTGATTGAGTGATTGATTGAGTGAGTGAGTGAGTGAGTGAGTCAGTCAGTCAGTCAGTCAGTCAGTGAGCGAGTGAGCGAGTGGGTGAATGGGTGCGAGGGTGGGTTTGATGGTGGGTTGGTGGCTGTGTGAGTGGGTGATTGATTGAATGAGTGAGTGAGTGACTGAGTGAGTGAGTAAGTGGGTGAGTGAGTAAGTGGGTGAGTGAGTGAGTGAGTGAGTGAGTGAGTGAGTGAGTGAGTGAGTGAGTGAGTGAGAGTGTGGGTGATTGATTGATTGATTGATTGATTGAGTGCGTGAATGAGTGAAGGAGTGAATGAGTGAGTGCGGTTGTGAGTGAGTGAGTGAGTGTGTGAGTGAGTGAGTGAGTGAGTGAGTGAGTGAGTGAGTGAGTGAGTGAGTGAGTGAGTGAGTGAATGAGCCTTCTAGGTCGGTGGTCTGTCACCCACCGTTATTTGACTCTTGCGACGCGTTGTTGGTATCCCATCACTGTTATTGGATACATTCACACGTCCTTACGGATGAATAAAGTAGAGGTTACGCCCAAACAACGCAAATGGTAATAACTGCAATTGCAGGAGACTTTAATTCCATGAACAAACAGTATTGTCAGCGTAGATAACTACATGACAGTTGTTATTAAGAAAACCGAGCACACGTACAAGCTAGAAACATTACCACAAATACATTCAATACTCCAACGTTTAGCAATAGTCCTAAACCCGAGATAACACGTTAGAAAAATATTAAACTGTTAAGTCACAACGACACTGCAAATTACATTGTAGAGAGCGGTTAACAAACATGCAAAATTCAAACACTTCCTTTATCTTCAGCAGTGATATGTCCGTGATGGAATGCATGTTTAGCGATGTCCGCTGAGCCATCACAGTTCACAATTGAATTATGTCTAAATCAATCACTGATCGATACCTCACAAGACAGCAACTTATGTCATTGTAAACGCGGCCTGTCGAACACAGTTCTGTCACACGTTTCGTCTGGGGTGATTTGTATATATGTACTTAGATACTCGATTGGAAATTACCGTATATTTAATGAAAACAATAATGTATCAGTATATATTTACTATCTGCATACGTCAATCGACAATAGTTGTCAATAAAAGCAAAAAGCTAGGAAACATTACGATTTCTACGATGTCGTTAAGAAAAAACTTCGAAAATGTTGTTCTTATCAACATGAGCAACAATAAGCCAGCATCCTCATTTTATTGTAGGACAGATTTATTTTTACCCAAGGAAACTTTTGATTAAAAATCGTTCGAACTCGTACAACATATTGCAATCAGTGTGATACAAACGTTCGATTGACGTTGGAATACCAACAGCAACCAACCGAATTAACACAAAATATAAAGAATATATAAATACAACACGGGGCAATTGGCTACCTTTACATTCTTGCTCGACTGTCCCTTAGACACGTCATCAGTTTGACCACCACTGCCACAACTTACATTTGAGCAAACTCCCCACCAGTTTCGCCACAAAGTGATTGTAATGTAAGTCACTCACGATTTCACTGCTGCCATAACGTATTTCATTTTTCATTTAATTAACATTACTATACATTTAGATTTGTTGGCATTGTAAGTTAATTCCCTTCGAGACGAGGCACTCGATACAGTATTTAATTATGAGTACCTTTGGTCACTGGCGGAAGGCGACGGTGCGTGTGCTGCTGACGTGAAATATCTTCCAGCGGTCCAGTAAACATTTACCCGTGGCTCTGTGAAGGCTGTTCTTTCACGAGACCGCTCAAGGAACATTAAACGGAACCAACACGTGGATGTCCGCAGCCATCACCGGCCGTTCTGCCCACGAAGGAAGCCGTAAAGACGCGCAGATGAATGTTTAGCGAACTTTGTCGCCGAACCCCATAATTCGGTGCTGAATGGAGGAGTACAGCGGGAGACGAGGTTGTTCCCTCTAGGAGCCAAGCCGCATTGTTGTGTTATGTTATGTTATGTTATGTTGTGTTATGTTATGCTGTGTCAAACATATTGCCATTATCGGAACAACAATCAGTGAGTTTTCTCAACCCAGAAACGCTAGGTGAAAAACCACAAACATTATCGGCATACATCATTACTGTGCAAAATCCCCGACGGGGAAGGAAAATCCTGTTGTGAAGATGGAGGAAACAAGAGGGTAATTACAGAGCAGAACCCTGCAGCTAATATCAAATATGTTCTACTCAATCTACATGGCTTAATGACCAAACTGAGGTCGCCTGACTTTGACATTTTTATTTCAGAATATGATTTAATATTTCTAGCACAAACAAAACTGGATGATCTTGATATAATTTACATATATGCTTTTGATTGTCATACAACGAATAGAACAACATTTAAATGTAAATCCGGAGGAGTAGCAATATTGGATAAGTCTAACACTATTGAAAATCGTATATGTATATACACATTAAAATGTTAATTTGCTTAGATATAAAACATTACCGGGAATTATATTTATTCATCAGTTAGCATGTTTGGTGATATAGACAATGCCATCGCAAACCTAAGGAGTGACTCAAACAGCCTATTGTACTTAGTTTGTGATTGCAATGCCTGAACTGGTAATCTAGGTGATTTCATTGAGTCTTTTTATAAAAAATATTATGTTAAGTGACCTTTGTGAATATATGATGCAACAGATAGTGGGAAGAAATAATTTAGACAATTTAGGCATACGACTGGATATAAATTCACTTGATCAAAACACAAATAATTATCGACATAGCTTAATCTAGTTGTGTAAAAGCCTAAATATCGTCAAGTATTATGAATTTCTTCCCATGTAATATTGGAGTTCGAAAAGGCGAAAAGATATCACCACTAATGTTTGCAATATTTTTAATGGTCTTGAAACACAACTGGCAAATGCATGTGTGCTGCTGTACGCTGATGATACAATTATATTAGCAGTCACCTATTTTGTTACAATCGGCACGTTATGCTCTATTAAGCTATTGCAAAACTTGGAAACTGCATGTTAATACTGCCAAAACTAAGGTGTTCGTATTATCAAGGTGTAAGATTAGACTATTGCCAGACTTTAAATTTGGGTCATAAAGCTTGCCATTGTAAATCATTTTACCCATCTAAGCATTAAGTTTAAATATAATAGTAGCTATTCTAAAGCGACCAGACATTCATAGGAAGAGGAAAACCGAGAAATATATTATTTAATTGCTAAAGCTAGGAAACTAAAACTTTTTGGTGATATCCAGTTAGAACTCTTTGTTTCTCTTATATGCCCGACTACGCTATATGGGTGTGAAGTATGGGAATGTGAAAGTATTGTGTTTTTTAAAAAGCTGCATCCGAACAGTTACACAATTTTACTTGGGGTAAACAATAGAACACATACTTCCATGGTTTATGAAGAACGTGGTAGTTACCACTAAATAGTAATATAAACAGTAGATTATTGATTTTTTATGAAACACTATAGACAGGAAATGAATCAAAACTGTTTTGCATTATTAATACATTACTATATAAATGTTATGTTTAAAATATATTTGAATCCCCCTGGATCACTCATGTTAAACACATCTTAAATAACATTGGCCTATCTAACTTGTGGCTGAATAAAGAAATAGTGAATGTTGAATGGCTTAAAGCGGTTGTCAAATTAAAACTTTACTGATCACTATCATCAACTGTGTGGTAGTTATATTTACAATAGTGATGGATGTACAACCTACAAAATAATTAAATATGATTTTTAAATGGATAAAGATTTGCTAGCTTTAACACAAAATTTATCTAGACTATTGTGTACATTTCGTGTTTGTAATCATCGGTTGCCGATTCAACAAGGCAGGTATAGTGGAATCAATAGGCTAGAGAGATTGTGTACTCTGTGTGATTGTAATGATATTGTACTCTGTGTGATTGTAATGATATTGTACTCTGTGTGACTGTAATGATATTGTACTCTGTGTGATTGTAATGATATTGTACTCTGTGTGATTGTAATGATATTGTACTCGGTGTGATTGTACTGATATTGTATTCTGTGTGATTGTAATGATATTGTACTCTGTGTGATTGTACTTATATTGTACTCTGTGTGATTGTAATGATATTGTACTCTGTGTGATTGTAATGATATTGTACTCTGTGTGATTGTAATGATATTATACTCTGTGTGATTGTAATGATATTGTACTCTGTGTGATTGTAATGATATTGTGGATGAGTTTCATTATTTGTTTAAATGTACTTTTTTCAAGAAACATGCGTGCGCGTGCGTTAACAAAGTCAACTCGCCCGTCTTCACTGTCGTTGGCACCATATGCTGGGTTCACGTGTAGCCATGCTTTTTATACCGCGAAATAAATTATAGACATTTCCGCAACAATTTAGTGATGCTATGCATTACCATACGACAACTTTGCTGAGTGAATGGCCGAGCGATACGGCAGTGTCCAGTTATTTGTGTTACGAGACGAGCTTTGTGCGTCGACGAATTAAAGCAGCCACGGTCAGGGTCGTCGTGGCAACCTCCCTCGACTGGAAGACAACGAAACACAAGCAGAACGCGAGGACCGTGATGATCGTCTCGATCAGGATGACGTCGACAGTCAGGATACAGACGAGGACCGTCATTATCGTCACGATCAAGAAGACAATGACAGCAAGCCCGTAAGCGATGATCGTGATGAGGGTGACAACGACAACCAAGGACGTGACTAAGGACCGTGATGATCGTCCAGATCAGGATGACAACGAAAGCCAGAAACATTGCTTAAGCGGTATAAAATTTTACTTACAATAGCATTTAAAACGCGTACAAAACCTCGCGACATTTCACTTTACTACACACGCGTTCAATATGTGTCGTGCGATGCAGGGGTACAATATTAAACGCTGTATAGAACGCTCATGATACATAACGAACAAGTTATTTACGTCATGACGCGGCCATCACGTACACAATGGCACACATAGCCTGTGTCGGTGGGCACCATATGCCGGATTCACGCGTATCTATGCTACCTATGCCGTAAAATAAACTATATATGTAAGACACGTATTGTCGTCCAATTTTCTCCGCTTTCTTTGGCACCAGTTTGATCCCGCAACCTTGCCCTAGGGTTCACCATTCCAAAGTCCACTGGGCTCGTTAGACCACGACGAAAGTATTGTTTACGTAATTTTTTTAACGAATGCCAACCGACTGCAACGACATAGAACACAGGCCCAACATATATTTAAATGTATGGCGTGATATTTAAACATTTCATTCGTTGTGTCTTGTGGTACAGGGCGGCAATTCGAATAACCCGTACCAAGTTGAATATAGGGTGTTCTTGCAATACGAGTTTGTGTCGTTCTATAATCGTATGTATTTCAATGAGTCTTGGCGGAATAAGATTTCTATGTTAGATTTCGAATATGGATCTCTAGCGCAAAACGTGGCTCAGATATTATGGAGGGGTATGGCAGGAAGTGGGAGGTGGGACGATGGTCCTAATAATTGTGGGATTTGGGAGGTTGGCCTCAAACAGGTGGGAGATGGGAGGGAGGTCCGCAAAACAGGTAGGATATGGGAGGTTGGGACCTCTACCACACCCATTTCGTTAAGTAGGCCTATATCGAACACACTATATACCAGTATACATCGTGATGTAGTCAAATTGCATTTCTTTGTCACGATACTTCACTTTTAACGTTACTTGCAGTTTTCTCAGTCACATTAATATGGACTTCTCAGCCGTCTGAATAAACAAAAGAATATTCAAATATGATGAAATACTTTCCGCAAGCGCCCCACGGAGTGAAATTCACCGCATGACATCCATTCGCCATTAACTCAGACGTGGAATGATTCACTTATTTTCTTCAACATTTTGCTCTAACGCCCTCTATGGACTGAATGATGGCTGTTGCGCTGCGTGGGATTTCTGATTACTGTCGAAGTAATGAGCTTATTTCCAACTACCAATGTAGTATCCACGAGAAACTCAGATTCAGCAGCGATATCTTATGGTGCAGCCCAACATACGCGTAACGCATTCCAGGAACCGGAACAAATAGCAAATGTTATTAATTACTGACACACAATTTGGAAATGATCGCATGCCCGAAATAAAAGATAACGCAATGTTTAATTGTTTGTACACATATTGCTTTCTTAAATATCAAAAGGAAACAAGTCATCAAACAATCAATGTTAAAAAAGTACTTATCATAAAGTACATATCATAGAAGTGAGGACAATTACTGTGGCTTCATATGCACAAGAGAACAAGGCAAAAATATTTTTTATTAAATCACAAAACAATCTCATTGTCATCTGCTCCGTTTTGCCGTGTCAGGGTAAAGTGACAAGGCCGAAGAACAATGACTGTTCGTTTGTAATGATATTCCTATACGTTTACCAGCGAACGATCCGTTCCATTTCGCTCGACAATCGGGATATTAGCAAAAAATCTACACCGGCACACTGGTCTTTATTCTTTGCAGAACGTTGCCTGTTTACTTAGCTGGGGAAACAGTAGGCATTTTAAAGCGTAACCATATATGAATTGTTGACGCCTGCAGCTTACTTAGTTGGCTTCATAAACAAAGAACACCAGTGTCAAAAACAAAACGGATGCAAACATTGTGGACAAAAAGTCTATGAATTCATATCTCAACGCTTTTGCTAGTTAGCATCACATTAACTGCATCACGATTTGGTCACGCCTGGCCGACGGAAGACGAACCACACCTGTGTGTGAGGACATCGATGAATCGTGATGAAAAGAACAAAAAGGCCTGGCCGACGGCAGACAGACCACGTGACCACCTGTAGTTACCAGACTAGGTCACGATTCGTCAACGCCTTGTTGATAATTATATAATGTGTTCATGAAAAACAACCCTGTATATCACGACTTCGTCAACTGTTGACGAAGAGAGCAAAACATTCATAGTTCGTTATTTTATGGCATCAAATGTGTTGTATATATTGCGAGAGAGGAGACAAACCAAGTCATATGCAACTTACAACAAGTTCACTGCATGTCGTAAGTTTACCTCGAAGAATTGGTCTTCAGAAACGAGAAGACAAGATGAAGTGGTTCGGCGTGCTTGCTCTCTGTCTCGTTGTCGGCACTTCAGGTAAGCGCTTTACATCAACCTAGCGATTTAACTACATAGAACGTGTATTGTAGTAGTGTATTGATGATTTATAGATGACATTACAATTATTTTGTCAAAGTGCACAATTTGGAAATGTCAATATTTTGTAAATAATAAAGATACGTATAGGGTGGTTAAACTCGGATACATTCAATAGGATGGCATACTGTGAAAGTGTCGCCGGATTAATTCAATCATAGCAGAAGTGGCGTGCGGGTTCTAATAATCGGTTCTGGACAAATGTTTGTTCGTATTGTTTGCAGCAATATCATACACCGTATTTCCAAAATATGACGCTGTATATCCTAAAAATTAAAGTGTTCCAATTATTTGGTTAATGTTATTTTCTAACACTATATAAGTTATTACATTATCATTTAGGAAAATCAAATTGATCAAATTGTTTGGTTCTTGTTATTTTCCAACACCATGGATGATATCGCGTTAACGTAGACAATTTAAGGGGCATGACTTTAATAAGTACATTTCCCAAAAATGGCTTCAAAGTTAAGCCGTCAGCAATTAACAATCTCGAGAGGACATTTACTCCACTTAATTGCAGTGCTGAATAAACCAATATAATACATATAAGTCGAATCAAATCAAATCAAATTTATTGTAACTCTTCACAATACATACAAATCAAATCAAGGCAAATCCTATATAATAATGTGATTAGAACAATAGGGGAAGAACATTGTATAATGTTATAATCCCTAGTATATATTCAATAAATATATCTTAGTATTGAAAACAAGAACAACGTGCAGGTGTAGAAAACCTAATCGTGATTGTGATTCATATTATATACTAGCATCACTGTGTAATATAAATTGCTTAAGTATACATTTGTAGTTCATTATTGTATAGGAAGAAAACTTGTCTTGTGCTAAAAAAATTCCAAATTATAGCACCCTTAATTCTAACAGAACGAAGCCTTATTTCTAAAGTAGCCACGGATATGTGTATTTGTGTATATTGTCTTGTATTGTAACTATGCACATTTTGATTAAGTTTAAACAAATTATAAAAAATTGTAGGTAGAAGACCACTACTGTATTTATACATAAACATTTATATTGAGTACACAGATAGTTGTCTAAACGTTAAAATGTTTAGTAGTTTAAAAATAGGTTTTGTATCAGCTGATCTATTAGCTACGACAAACATTGTCACTGCTTTCTTTTGAACCTTTATAATACTTGAACAATATGAATCAAATGCACCACCCCACACTTCAATACAACATGTCAAATGAGGGAATAAAAACGAGTAATATAAAGTGACCAAGCATGGTCTAGTTAATAATCTTTTGGCTTCATTGATAATGCCAACACCTCTAGAGATTTTAGATTTAACTTGGTTAATGTGTTCAGCCCAATTGAGTTTGTTATCAATAGTAACACCAATGAATGTTGTAGAGGAAAAATATCCATTGCGCCAAAATCCCCGACTACTCGAACCCAGCAGGTCTTCCAAACCAAAGGGTTAGGTAATACCAAACAGGTTCATAATGTGTAAATCACCAACAGTTGAAGACGAGTTATGGGGTATAATAATAATAATAATAGTTAACTTCTAGGCGCCTATAAGCTCAGGAGCCTGAGATCTTGGGCGCAACAAAACATAATATTTAAGCATAATCGTGAACTGGGACGCGCAATAGTCATTATCAGAACGAGGGACAACCGAAGATTTATGACGGAAATGCAATATGGAATAAATATGTCTTGAGTTTTTTTCGGAAAATAGCTATAGTTTCATGTTTTCAAAGTGACGGGGAGTTCATTCCAGACCCTAGACGCAGCGACAGAGAAAGCACGTTTACCCAAGTTAAGTTTTCCTTTAGGCACAATAAGTTGTTGTCAACTTGATTATCTGAGCTGCCTATAAGTATTTGAAAGATGCAGGAGACTAGCTAAGTAGGGTTGTTGTGTAGATAGAGCACGATGTGTAAGAGTGGACAGCTTAAAATTAATTCGATAATTAGCAGGAAGCCAGTGTAACAGTCTAAGTAGTGGTAGTGACGACGAAAACCGAGGCGCCCTGAGTACCACACGTGCCAGACAATGTTGTACTCGTTGGAGTTTAGCCAATTCTCTTTTAGCAATGTTATTTAGTAGTTTGGCTGAGAGACGTAATATATAAGCTAAACGTAACAGGGCCAAGGACGGATCTTTGCGGTACTCCGAATGGAAAGTGTTGTGGTCAAGATAATGTCTCAGATATGTTATTGCTCTGGTGTCTGTCTCAAAAATGTGATTTGAACCACCGAAGAGTTGTACCAGAAATGCCGAAATGTCTATGAAGGCGTTATAAGTGGATTAAATGATCAATCGTATCGAAAACAGCTCAGATATCTAGTAAAGTGAGTGCCGTGACTTTGCCATTGTCCATGTTGTCAACTATATCATTGTGTATCTTGAGAAGAGCCGTTTCGCTAGAGTTGAATCGTTTATGTGCAGACTGTAGATCATTTTGGTAAGTGATGGCTATAAATATTTTCATGAATGCGATTAGCAATCACTTTTTCCAATATTTTTACAGAAAATAAGATTGGAGATAGGACGATCATTCTTTAAGTAATTTTTTCACAGAGATTGTTTTTAATAAGATGATTTACAAAAGCTTGTTTGAAATCCCGTGGAACAAATCCGCACTGCTTTGAAAAGTTCCTTATAGTAGTAATGGGAAAGATGAGTTGATTGGTACAGCTTTTTAATAGAAGTGTTGGAAATGGGTCCCGATCACACGATTTGTTAGGAACATTTTTAATAATGGTGAAAACTTCATTAGTAGTAGCAGGTTTGATACACTGTAGTGTATTTTCAGAAAGTGGTGGTTCAGGGAAGTCATAGTCATTATAATTACTGACACAATTCGATCGAATACGAGCCATCTTATCTGTGCACAACGGTGGGTGTTCAGATGACGTCGGAATCTGTTATATTTCCGTTTCCTGCAGACTTGGTGCTAACAGTGAGGGTGTGCCACCGAGTTTGAACGGCACTAGTTCCGACATTTGTCTTAGTTCTGAAATAAAATTAAAAACATGCCATTACTAGATTACTAGAAGACCGAAGGTGTTTAGGCTTGCAGGTTACTGACTATAACCACCGCATAATAATCACACTCAAATATAATTGTATATTAGTTATTTGAGTACAGTGAGTGAAAGTGCATTTAAGAAAGAGTGTGTGAAAACGCAAGCTCGCACACGCACACGTACAAGCACATGCACAAGAACACGAACACGCGCAAGCACACGCACATGCAACGGACACGCACACGCACACACACAAACAAACACGCACTAAAAAATAAAGATCTTTATTGTATGTATTAGGTAATGTAAATACAAATCCCGCACTTACAGTCCGTACAAATCTAAACAAACATTTACCAAGTCACCATAAATGTGGGTCTTGCAAAAAGGTTACTCAGAATAAATTATATTTTTACAAACACGGTATTCTTTCAAAACACTAGGTCGTTTGTTATTTCATTAATTAGCTCGTTTATTCATATGTTCGCTTTATCATCCTGAAAACATAACCGAGCCGAAGTTAACGGTAATGTTTCATTCTCTGCAGCCGCGCCTCACGGTTCAATACTGATCTCAAACACGACGCAGTGTGAGGCTGTGGGCGGCTCATGTTCGGTCTACGCCGACTGTGATCTCTCGAACAACGCCTTCGTCGGCAGCTGCGACAACACCAGTTTCGGCTGCTGCGTCTCCAAATACGACGTCTGTACGGCGAGGAACGGCGAGTGTCTGTCAGCGGCCGAATGCGATGCCAAGTCCGGCTATCGGGCCACCCTTGTGGCGTGCGCTGACGACGTCTGCTGTGTGCCAAGGAGGTCATCTCCACCAAATGGCGGCAATGGGAAAGGTCCGGGCAGCAGCAATGGAGAAAAATATCGCGGACGCAAGGGTTCGGGTCACCGTGGAAGGCGCCCAGGTCAGTTGAAAGCATAAATGATAAATGTTCTGACGTAAATTGTGTATATAAATATGTCAACTGCGAAAACGTGCGCGCAGGCACAAATACGCAATCACTCACACGCATTCGCACATTCAGGATTCTATTCACTTTTAATCACTCGTTCATTGATGGGTTGATTGCTTGGTTGATTGATTGATTGATTGATTGATTCGATCATTCATTCACATGTTCGCTTTATCATTGCTTGAACATACTTCAATAATGGTGACGTTTCTTTCCCTACAGCCGCTCCTCAAGGTCCGGGAATGATCTCAAACACGACGCAGTGTGAGGCTGTGGGCGGCTCGTGTTCTGCCTCCGCCGACTGTGACCTCTCCAGCAACGTTTTCGTCGGCAGCTGCGACAACACCACTTTCGGCTGCTGCATCTCCAAAGACGAGCTTTGTGTGGCGACGAATGAAAGCAGCCCCGGTCAGATTCCATGTGGAAGCCTCCCCGGACGGAAAAACGACAGCCAGGACTTAAGCGAGGCTCGTGATGATCGTCCCGATCAGTATGACAACGACACTCAGTACGATAGCGATGACCTTGATGATCTTCCTTATCAGGATGATAAGGACAGCCAGGACGAAAGCGAGGACATTGATGAGCGTCACGATCAGGACGATTACGACAACCAGGGAGAACGTCAGAACCTTGGTAACAATGGAGGCCGTGGGCGTCATGGTCGTGGCCATGGTGGCAAATATTAATAGACACGGACATTGCTTTAATAGCTAAAAAAACAACAATGTTTGCATTGCACCAAGCCCAATATGCACAGATAACTGCTGGTGTTTTATCAAACGCCGAAATGCAATTTCTGTAAATGTGTCAGGTCATTAGCTGGACAAATAACGAGTTTTTCTTATGAATCATCTGCAATTTCTCTCTGTTCTGAATTAATTAGTATATTGTATTTTGTTGAATACACAATTATTGTCATTATTAATATGGTTGTTGTCTCTTCTCTTCGTTACCTTGGTTATCGTGCCCTTACCAGGTATATGTTAAATCCATTTTAGACATATTGACACTGTTGATATTTAAGCATTCAGTAAAAAAAAGGTATACTTATTTATTTTCCTTATTGAGAAGAGTACTTTATATTATACATTCCTCACCGTTGTTTTACTAACACTACTTCTAACCTTCTTGTTCTTGTACATTCCTTATATTTCTACAAAATATTGTTTATTTCCATTCCTTTTATCTTGTATATCCTTCTAATCACATAGCTTCCATGCTTGTGTGCATTGTTCTAATCGAGGCCTAGCTGTTGCTTGATGAATAGGTATAACTAGCTCTTTATCCATATGAGTTGTATGTGATGTTTATAGAAACTAGCTCGATATCAGTACGCGTCATTGTTGGGAGGAATATACTTTGGTGACACATTTCCTTAAATAAGCAAAACAACAGTATGTGGGAAAAGATCAGCTCTGTAGACATAGAACGTGTGTCATACTAAAAACAAAAAACAAACAGCCAAAGAAAGAAAGAAACAAACAAACATGGCTGTCCGAGTTTGACACATTTGCGACCTATCATGAATCTACGATCAGACGACACGCCACTAGACCAGATTCAGCGGCACAGTAGTTACGTACAGCCGTTTTCCATTTGAACACGTTTCTAAAAGCTACAAACAATGACGCATCTTTCCCCTTACCATATCAAGAAAATCAGTGCCCATCTAGGCCAATCTAATAAATTGACTTATATGTCAACCGAAAATTGTGCAATTGTGTATTTGTGTTAAACTACCCACACTCTACACGCACATCCTCCCTAACCTTGGGTGGTAGTAGTACTACACCACCCCGGCCAGACATCCTCGCTAGCCAGGGGTGGTAGTAGTACTACAGTACCCCTGGCAGACATCCTCGCTAGCCAGGGGTGGTAGTAGCACTACACTACCCCTGGCAGACATCCTCGCTAGCCAGGAGTGGTAATAGTACTACACTACCCCTGGCAGACATCCTCGCTAACCAGGGGTGGTAGTTACATAAATTAATCACACACTACATATTTGGACACCAATGAACTGGATTGGCGATAGGCTATTCCTTTGGGGAAGCAGTTATAAATAGCGTTGCCATGATTTACCCCTCTGTCAAACGACGACAAAACCACTGCCAATTAAAGTTATTTTCCGAACATTACAAGTGACATCATCCATGATTGACCACAGCCCGAATGCCCCAAAATCGTAGGGACGTACGTAGCCCATTGGTTAAAGCAGCAACACAAACTTTAACGTTTCAACGTGGTTATCTGTCAGTGGTACAGTTGTACTCGGCAGTCCCTCTGGCGGCGAAGATGTACACGCGTACCTAACAATAAATGTATTTTTGTAATGGAAAACGTTGCCCGGAGAGGAAATTAATTAAATTGAATTAATGACAAGCCCCATCTGTTAGTGTTTCTGAAGAAACTGCACTGACTGCTGAACATCAACACATTAGTTTTTCCGACAGTAGCCAGAAATCCCATGCGGCGTGCTTGTCATTATTCACCCCATACAGGGCGTGACAGCCAAATTTTATTATACTATGTGTGAACGTCAGGCGGTGAATTTCACCCCGCTGGCCGCTGGCGAAAAGTATTCATCAAATATAATTGTGACATTATTGTATTTATTTATACAGCTATAGCAGCTCAATTTCTATGGAACCATTCAGCCACACTGCAATTTTATTCATCTATATATATCCACTAATGTCAATAGCCAGGTACTCATCTATACAGCTCAGTAAACTGAAGCAACGTGAAGTGAAATAACTTGTCCAAATGGCAGCAAGAGGAGAGTGCGATGTTCTAACCGCGACGCCACCACGTCCTGACGCATTCATTCACACTAACGTTCCGCCTTGAAGAGTACTGCCATTGCCATACGAGGCAAGGGTGGGTGGTTGGGTGGGTGAGTGAGTGGGTGGGTGAGTGAATGATTGATTGATTGATTGAGTGAGTGAGTGAATGAGTCAGTAGTGGCTGGGTGAGTCTACTCACTCACCCACCCACAACGACACTTGACTATCTTGTATCTAGTTGGCAGCTTATAGGAAAGGGCACGTTTGTAGACTACGACATTTGACTATCTTGTAGCTGGTTGGCAGCATATAGGAAAGAGCACGTTTGTAGAATACGACACTTGACTATCTTGTATCTAGTTGACAGTATATACGCACGTTTGTAGACTACGACACTTGACTATTTTGTAGTTGGTTGGCAGCATATAGGAAAGGGCACGTTTGTAGACTACGACACTTGACTATCTTGTATCTAGTTGACAGTATATACGCACGTTTGTAGACTACGACACTTGACTATTTTGTAGTTGGTTGGCAGCATATAGGAAAGGGCACGTTTGTAGACTACGACACTTGACTATCTTGTAATTGGTTGACAATACGTTTGTAGACTACGACACTTGACTATCTTGTAATTGGTTGACAATACGTTTGTAGACTACGACACTTGACTATCTTGTAATTGGTTGACAATACGTTTGTAGACTACGACACTTGACTATCGTGTAGTTGGACACGGCTATAAGCAAAAGGCGGTGATCCAGTTTGTTCGTTTCAAAATGCTACGGCATGTCGACGACACGTCAACAATCAAAGTGTACAGATTGTTTAAAGGGAAATAAAAGTCATGGTTTACCAAGCAGTTACAAAACGTAGCCATTTTACATTTTGAAAGAAATTACAAAGTGGATGTTGTCTAGTTGGTTTTAGAGAACTTTCGATAAAGTGCCACACCAAAGATTGTTGTTTAAACTAAAAGCCCGTGGCATTGGTAATGATATTAACAAAAGGATGCAAAAATGTGGCTGACACAAAGAATACATAGAGTAATTAGATGGTGATATTTCAACCTAGAAATATGTTTGAGTGCGATACCACAGGGATCAGTATTAGGACCTATATATATATATATATATATATATATATATATATATATATATATATATATATATATATATATATATATATATATATATATATATATATATATATATATATATATATATATATATATATATATATATATATATACATGCCTTTGGGATGATACCCATTTCATTGATATATTTACAGAGGATACATATTTATCTGATGGGCATATGTGCCAAATGTTACTTTCAAACATTAATCCTTTCCATGTCAAATGATGTTTAATGTTTAGTTCCCCAAATCGCACCAGTTATTTTGACCTGTTCTCTGGTGCCTACAAGTTTAGTAGCTATGTATTTGACATTTCCTCAAGCTGTAGACATTAGCTTACACCCGTCCATGTAACAAAATGGTGAAACTACGTGATATATTCAAATAGGCTGCCATTATAACGTTTCGTAGGATATCTGCAAAATTTGTCCTACGATTTTCTTCAATATTTCACAACACATTTATGTTCCATTAACGCACATGTTGTGTGTAATTCGACAAATTCACATAACAGTCAGAAAAAAAACACACCAAGCAAGACACCCCTCGATTTCGGTGCAGCCCGGTGAATGAATTAGAAATGTTGGTACATTACCATCAAGTGAAATATCTAATGTAGTAGTAAAAACATTAATTTAACCACCGCGTCTGACGTGAATGTATTCGAGAAAAACATAACTCATTAAGCAACCACGAAGGTAGTTATTTTAACATGGTGGGCGAATTTAGTGTTGAACCACTCTGTGGCTTTTGTTGACCAAAGACCACATTTACGATCAGTCCGCCATTGCCCACATACATGAATGATATGTTAGCACCGCCAATAATCATTCCCATGCTGACCAAGATTTTTTTCACAAAATCGCATACCATCAGCTCTTTTATAACGTCCCCGCGTGCGATACCCATCAATGTTTTCAAAAACATCCATGTATCCATAAACACATGTGAATTTGTCTGCTCAATTACACTGTTATTTATTGTAATGATTTCTACCTGTCGGACAAAGATGGAAACAGTCGCCGAATTGTGGCCGAACTGAGCGTGAGCCACTTTCCAGATGAGGTCAGACCATAGTTGATCTTCATTTTTGTTGTTTCACTCGAATGTATGGCGTATAAAATCGTGATATGTCAAATTATGAAATTTATATGATGTGACACAAGTACAAATGAGCAGGCATATTCAAAGGTTTGTTTGTAGAAGCTATTGACAGTGAAACAGTGCAATTTGTTTTAAACAGCCTGAGGGACTTTTGGGAATTTTCCGACCTCAGATGGCGTAACCGCTACCCCACCATCTATATATTAACACACTGGCAGTACCTCCATACAATTTCGGCAGGTGTGTGATCTGCACTGCACATTCGTGGGCATGTCACTACAAAATTGTCTGTCCGATCGTCTTCTTTGACATTGTCCCTTTGAGGGGTGTGGTGTCGCGTGCTGAGCGTAAGGCGCGCGTGGGCGCGTCGCACACTACCTCACAGTTGATGTAGTCAGGGGGTTAAGCCATGCACGATACACTGTAGCCTAAATTTTTATTTTTTTGGTTAGACCGAAGAACTACGGTGAGTTTGCATAATCAAAATGACTTTAGGTACTAGGGCCGAAGTAAGAAGTTGTTTAGCTTTAACATTTCTTGTTTGTCTATACAGGGAATTTAACTTGGCATTTGACTTACGAATTATTTGTTCAGCCACTCCTCCAGTAAGAGATTTATCGTAGTTCAACACTTAGGTATTTAACACTCGTGTTACATGTCAGAGTGTTGCCAGCACATTGTACCTGACGCGAATTACAATTTTGAAGTTTTCTTTTAGATATGAAAAGTATTCACTCTGTTTTCCCTAGAGACGGCTTGTTATCAGCCATTCTCTGATTGATTCAAGCTCGGAAGAGAGTGTGTCTAGAATTTGTTGGGCATTATTGCCCGATACTATGAAGGCCGAGTCATCAGCAAACCAAAAATGTTGCAGTGAACAGCCGATATATATATATATATATATATATATATATATATATATATATATATATATATATATATATATATATATATATATATATATATATATATATATATATATATATATATATATATATATATATATATATATATATATATATATATATATATATATATATATATATATATATATATATATATATATATATATATATATATATATATATATATATAATACATATATCAAGTAGGGAACCGAGAATTGACCCCTATGGCACATCACATATAACAGTCGCTGGTTTCGATACGGTGCCATCAATGTCTACCGATTGCTGACGCTTCTACAAGTAGGACGGTATCGGTGCCAGCCTCGCCAGTATTTGATGTTTTTTTTGCATCTATGCGTTCGTGTATTTGTGCCCTGAACATCAAACAATACGGTTTTGTATATCATAGCATATTTTTATACTGATGTACGAAGCGCACTTTCGTAATTAGTCGTTTAAAAATGTGGCTGTTGTGTTACTGCAATCCTGTTAAATTAAAACTACTGTAGTTGCACGTGAAACTGCAAAAACTACGATAAAAATGAAGACAACGTTGGCTAATGCGATTGAGCGGAGAGAGAGGGAGAGGGAGAGAGAGAGAGAGAGAGAGAGAGAGAGAGAGAGAGAGAGAGAGAGAGCATAGAGCATAGAGCAGAGAGCACAGCGAACAGAGAACAGAAGGAAGGAAGGAAATAGCATAAGATGGAGAGAGCTGGATACAAGACAGTTTATACAATTCTTGGTTTCCAGTTAAATTCGTCAACATGAAAAGTAGTAAATAATTTAATTCTCTCTCGTGTGCGACAAACGGTGGCGCCACATAGCACAACACAACATGAATTTATGAAAATTTACGAAAAGTTCGCAGTGAATATTATTAGTGTCGTCCTTGTGATTGGGAACGTACGTGCGTTACTAAAGTCACTCCAAATATCTAACAGCAAACGTGTAATGTTTTCCCAAGTGCTCTGTGACTGAGGTGAAGTCAACGCGGTCGCTCGGCCGATTCTATTTGTGGCTCTGACTAATCATGAAGCGTGACGACGTCACGACTCAGCCGTCATTCGCGGTAACTTGGCTAAAGTTAGGCGTACATTTTCCGACGAACGTGTTTTTTATGCGTTTGTTCGACTAGCAGGCTAGAGGCTATAACAACATCACCATTAGTTCCCATCGTTTGTATCGTTGGCGCCGGTGTGGCAGGGTATCTTACCCCCTGGACATCTCCCCCCTGGGGGAAGATACCCTAGGGTATCTTCGCCCACCCTGGATATCTCCCCCCTTTATAAATGTGTTTGTATGTCTGTTCTTATACAAGAAAGTTTATAATTAGCAAATATGAGAATAATATCTACTTTAGGTTTTTCTGAAAGAAAATTGTGTGTTTATGTTTATTTCGCTTTAAATTTACGAATGAAATAATTATATGAAGTGATTCCTGAGTTAACCATGATAAATCTCTCATAGAGGCACTGAGTTAATCATGGTCGGCCACCTCAGCAACAAAACATGCAGCTCTTTTCTCAAGGCACTGAGTTAATCATGGTCAGCTGCTTTAACAACACACAGCTCTCTTCTCAAATCACTGAGGTATCAATACAAGTTTCAAAGCCTCGCCTTTGTTTAGTGGCTTAGACACGTTGCCGATGTGTCCTCGCAGTATAGTTTATTAACCTTTCGTTTATTTTTTTACCACACAATACAAGTAACCACATACAATACACAATAACTAAATAATTTCACTCACTTCACAGAAAAATATTCGTTTGATCCCAAGATGTTTAAAATTTGCTATTTAAAGAAGGGATCTACAAGCATATCAGTATAAATATGGAACCACACGAAGAATCTGCTGTCTGTACCACTCAGCTTTTCATAGACAACATAGATGGCATTGATTAGTACTTAGAAATACCCATCCAGTCTGACTAGCGAGCAGAAGAAAGACTTGAGACGGAAAGCGAGGAAATTCTCTATGAAGGAATACACCTTCTACTATGAGCTGAAAAGTAAGACAGGAAATTTGTAAGATTAATTCAAAAGAACTATCTCTCCAGAATTATTTTTCTTTGCACTATAAATGAGTACATTGTGTAATAAAAAATAGTAGCGTTTTTGAACATTGCCTGAAAACACTCGCGGCTTATTTATTGAGTAAATCTAAATAGCTTCTATCAGTTTACAGCACATTAGCAAATTTGCGTTTGCATAGATTAGGTTATAATGCGCTCTTATATGCACACTGAAATATGTATGTGTGTTGTAAATGTGTCATATGAACGCCACTGTAATTTTTTTAATGTGACTTTTTTTGATAATTACAAGTTATTACATGATGAAAGTGATAGCAGATACCCCATGACTTTAATTACAAGTTATTACATGATGAAAGTGATAGCAGATACCCCATGACTTTAATTACAAGTTATTACATGATGAAAGTGATAGCAGATACCCCATGACTTTAATTACAAGTTATTACATGATGAAAGTGATAGCAGATACCCCATGACTTTAATTACAAGTTATTACATGATGAAAGTGATAGCAGATACCCCATGACTTTAATTACAAGTTATTACATGATGAAAGTGATAGCAGATACCCCATGACTTTAATTACAAGTTATTACATGATGAAAGTGATAGAAGATACCCCATGACTTTAATTACAAGTTATTACATGATGAAAGTGATAGCAGATACCCCATGACTTTAATTACAATGATACAATATGGGCTGTAGACACTTAATTTTATACTTTTTTATTTGTGTGGACGTGTAATTGTGTGATAAGAGTAGACACTTAATGTATTCAAGTTGGTGAATGATTTTGCATGAGATTTTGTTGTGATCATTACAAATAATGACAGACTATTTTGTGTGATAATTGTAAGTCATTACATGATGAAATGTATAACAAATATTGATTTAATTGCACCATGTTCTTGATTTTAGTTGTGGGGAAAATAGTTTTGCGTGAAGGCAACTTGGGTATTGGGGGATGGATAAGATATCCAGGGTGGGGGAGATATCCTAGGCCATTTTCCCCTGGGGGGAGGTATCCCGGGGGAAGATATACTGTTACACTTGTGTGAGATTGTTTTCCCCGCGGTATATGGACCCGGCAGTTCATTTACAACTGTGGACCCACGTGACAATTTTATCTGTTTAGTGAGTTTTAGATATGGTTCACTGATGTATGAATATATCTAAATGTACTATTCCAAAAACGCAATTGTGTACTGATCACCATATCAGCATTTTGGTAAAGTTTAATCTATTGGAATAGCACAATTGTCTGTCCATATGTGCACATTTGTGTATTCATATATGGATCAATATACAAAAAAAAATTATATGCATATGTGTATCCATATTTAGATAATATTATAGTCACACATAAATTAATTATTCTAAAATTTCTATCTTTTAAAACATTAAAAGTCAGGTCAGTCCATTTCCACGAAGTCCACAATCCAATGTTGTAAATGGATCCCCGGTTTCATGTACCCCGGAGAATCAATTTAGAGTCTTAAACGGCCGGCGAGTCGTGACCGTAGCACAATGATATTAGGCGTAATGTTTGGTGTTCAGGGCACAGCGGTTCTGCCTTAAGGCGCTTTCACAGGGGACACGTCTACTCGATGTCTTTGAAACGTGTCAATGCTGAAGCTCTGAATAGTGTGAGCATTCACACCGAATGTCAAAGAGGTTAGACTGACCGCAGCTTGCACGGAGGCTGCAGAATGCACGGCTATCGCGGCCTCAATGGTCGACGTGACGGTCCTGCGTGAAGAGAAGAAGCTTTGTGTACAGTTAACTTTGAATCTGCAACAAGGTTCGATAGACACCTGTAGGAAATTACTTGATTTGGAATATGTGTATACTATTTACTGCACTTTAAAAAAAATTACGCATTACAAATGATAATGATGATGGGTACATGAAAAACGTTGTATTCTGTGTTGTATTCATTGTACATTGTAATGATGTTGTCTGTATGTGTCTGTATTTCTTAACATTGTTGATCCTAAAATAAACAATCAACCATCGATGTAATTGCGCCATCTTTCCATCCAGTGTAGATTGACACTACAACCGTGAACCTCATTATTGACATTGACCGGAATAAATCACTCGTAAACGTCACCTGAACGAACAGTTACGAGGAACCACGTGATCGTGTGAAGGTCACTTTGTCAAGACATCGTCACGCATGGCTGGGCAGCGGATATTAACGACTGGACGTACCACGAAGCTCACACCTGCAATATCTATTCCGTCATAAAGCACTACTAACTAATGTGACACTTGATGTTTAATACCTATGACTGTACGTGACTTACGTGTGTGCATTCATTCATGCTGGTGTGCGCGGATTGCTGTTGCTCGCCTCTTTATCCCTGTAGTCTGGAGTGAGGCTGGCACCGACACCGGTCGTCGATTTTTGTTCCCCCTTCTTCTTCATCCTCTTCTCCTTCTGCCCTTTACCCTCCACCTTCTACCCTCCAATCTAAGAGAGTCCGCTCTCTTTGTCAACCGTACTCCTTCCATTCTTTCCATATATCCAGCCCACTTTAATCGGCTCCTCGCCAGCTTCCTCATGAGACTCTCTCTTACATCAACTTCCTCACTCAGTTCCTCCATTCTTCGTTTGTCTATTCTTTTCACTCCCGCAATTCTTCTCACCCAGTTATTCTCACAAAATTGCAGGTTTTCTTGTTGTATTTCTGTCATCGCCATGGTCTCTAGGCCGTTTTGGTATGCTGGTGTTATGCATGAGCTAAGCACCTTTCTTTTTAGCTTCTCCCATCACCCTTTCCACTTTCCCCCATGCACTTGCTCCAGCTTGCATTCTCCTGCGAATTTCAGTCTCCGTACCACCGTCCCTGCAAACCGCTCCACCCAGATATACAAAGCTGTCTCGTTGGTTCGGTTGCCTCTCATCCAGTCTTATATCTAGATTTTTTTTGTTGCCCGACCCAAACCATGTCTGTCTTCCCTAGACTTAACCCGGGTTTACACGAGGCGACGCCGTCGCTGCAACGAGGCGATGCCGTCTCGCATGGAACCTGATCGTTCCGTGTAAACATATCGCTGCGACGACGCTTGCAATAGAACAGTTCCTATTTTTGAGACGGCATGGCCTCGTCGCATCTGACTTGTCCAATCACAGCTAACATATGCGACACTTCTTGAGTAAATGGCGTTCTCTAAAAATTAGATCCCTGGGTTGACAGACGACGAACGTGTTGTGTTAATTGAGTTTTTCCACTAGCATGATTGTTTGTGGAATGTGAAATCAGCCATTTGCCATAAAAAGGAGCACCGCCAGACAGCGTTGCGGGCCATGTCCGCAGCGATGCAAGCTAGATATGGGAAGACATTGAGTCGTATGTATCAATGAAAATAATCGAAACAAGAGCTACTTGTTTTATTGCCCAGTTGTAGTTTTGGCAATACTTATTATACTTATAAGACATAAATATTTCATATTGACATTATGCACACAATTGTAGTGCATACCCTGTCGTCACAAAGGATCACAGAAGATGACATTGATCGTAGACAAATAAAGCTATGAAATCAAGCGTGAAGATTCGCAACGCTACTTTCAAACTTTCAATGTGACATGAACCAGAACTATCTCAACTATAGGCGCTTCAACAAAATGAAATATCGTGATAGAACATTGACAACTGATTTAAGTTAAAGGTGCCATCTAAAGAGCCTAATGGAACCATTTATAATACGGCAAAAGTGCGCTTATTACACACATTTGATTAAAATGCCATAACGTTTTTATTTGTACATATATTTTAAAAGTTTCTTCGGTTTGCAAGCACATTAATTAGGGTCATAGATATACATCACCCATTCATTTACCATTAAAAGTAACTTAATGTAACCAATTAATCAATATTGGCTAATTAGCTGACAAATTCAACAGGCTAACACGTTTCAATATAGGGCCATAACTTCCATGAATATGAAGATATCTGTAAAAAATTTCCAGAGATTTTAAGCACATTTAAATCTGCATTTCAGTTTTGTAACATCAATTGACTGGCAAATAAATATGTCATGATTGTATTAGATAATTCGTACCTTTAATATTCTCAGGCTCAGTGCAAGTACATGTGTATGTAATAAAATTTCCTTCCACGCTACGAAACGTTCTTGAAAGTCTGCTTCACTGTCCCCTACTACTCCCAGGTCATCTGAGTACACCAACTTGCGAAGAATGTCGTGACAGACTGAGGAGCTTTCAGGTTATTCTTGAACACTTTATGGCGATTTATGACAAAACATGGATACATACATTTATAATCCTTGCGTTTGACACACAGTATTGAACGGTCAAACGCGACAAATTCTGCCGAAGGCAGAGACAGTTCACAAAGGTAACCCGTGTGACCAGACCAGTTCACGAATCGTCGAAGTGTTGTCATCAATCACCGTAAAATGTTCAAGAATAACCGAAGAGCACCCCACTCTGTCACGACATCGTTACGTATCCGTTAAATGGGGAAAGCACGTGACGGCTCCCTATCGTCGCGTCATCGAATGTGCTGTATATATTGCGAGAGACGACACCGATCAAGTTAGAATTGCAACTTGCGAGCGAACAAGTTCACCGCAAGTCGTAAGCTTATATTGAAGAATCTTTCATCAGAAAGGAGAAGACAAGATGAAGTGGTTCGCCGTCCTCGTTGTCTGTCTGGTTGTCGGCACATCAGGTAAGGGATTTGCTATGAATACAATATGTTAACGATAAATCATAACGTGGCTGAAATCTTATACATTCAACGTACACATGTACTGTGAATATATCACCGCAATGAATAAAATAATGGCAGACGGTAAAGGTACGTTCTTACTAAGCGCATTGCATTTCCCTCGCTGGCAGATCTGTTCATTCCAACCCCAACTCGACTTCTCTGGCAAGCATTCAATCGCGATGCAATAACTGCCCGAACACATCCACCCACTGTCTATAGCCAGATATTCATTTATATTGCTTAGTGAACTGGAGCAACGTGGAGTGATCGAAATTGCTCAAACTTCGAAACGGCAGAAACTGGACTCGAAACCGAACTCTCTTGACTGAGTGTCCGATGTTCCAATCCAAACGCCACCCGTCCCACCAAAGGGTGTGCGTATTTTGTTAATCGGGTTTGGGCAAATATGTTGTCCTATTGTTTGCAGCAACATCTTACATTTTTACAAAGTAGACCCCAAATATAACACAGTGGTTATTGCCTGCAGTATATCAATTCAACAACTCATGCACGTTCGTCCGATGGCAGGATTTCCTTCCAGAGGTGATCTTGTCATTCGTATACGACGGGGCTCCTGACGACACGACTCGTGTACGACGGGGCTCCTGACGACACGACTCACTCATGACAAGATTCAGAAATGCTCCCGATTTTACAGAAGCTTCGAAACCACGCCGTGACCCTAAAGTCGAAGAAACTGATTCCCAATAAAACATCTGCTTAGTAATGTAAATCAACTTATCTAGTCAAGGATAGAATTGACCATGTTCCTTTAATGGAAAGCATTCCTTTTATTATATGGTACATACCAAAGAAAAGGAACATATGAGTAAACGAACGATTTAATGAAAGAATGTTAACGAACGAATGTTTATGTGTAAGTTTTACAAAATCGCAGCGTTTTATAGTCACGAGAGATCACTGAAAGAATGCCATGTTTGTACGTAATATATGTTGTTCTTTCGTTACGGTTCTTCAATTAATTCGTTTGTTTACTCATATGTTCCTTTTCCCATACTGCGAACACGCTGCTTCAATAACGATAATGTTTCATTCCCTACAGCCGCGATTCACGGTCCAAGAAGGATCTCAAACACGACGCAATGTGAGGCCGTGGGTGGTTCGTGTTCTGCCTCCGCCGACTGTGACCTCTCCAGCAACGTCTTCGTCGGCAGCTGCGACAACACCAGTTTCGGCTGCTGCATCTCCAAAGACGCGCTGTGTGCGGCGAGGAATGGCGAATGCATGTCTTCGGCCGAATGCGATGCTAAGTCTGACTATCGGGCCACCCGTATGGCGTGCTCCAACGGAGTCTGCTGTGTGCCAAGGAGGTCATCTCGTCGAAATGGTGGCAATGGGACACGTTCAGGTCAACGCAACGGAGGAAAGAACGGCGGAGGTAGAGGTTGGGGTCCCCAAGGAAGACGCCCAAGTAAGTTGAAAAAGTAAATGATAACTGTTCCGTCGTACATGATTAATAATTTGTGAATATAATTGTGCATATGCAAGCAAGCGCACACGCACGCACACGCGAATGCACATTCTTTCACATATTCACGATGTCATTCACTTTAATTTATTCGTTCATTAATTGGTTGATTAGTTGATATATTAATTCATTGACTCATCAATTAATTAAGTAATTTATTAATTCAATCAGTCATTCATTCATTCATTTATATGTTTATATGATTGTTTGAAACTTTGATTCATTGAATAATTCATTAATTAAATCATTCAATCATTTATATGTTCTCTTCATCATTGCACGAACATACTTCGTTTACGGTGACTTTTGATTCCTCACAGCGGCACCTTACGGCCTAAGAATGATCTCAAACACGACGCAGTGTGAGGCCGTGGGCGGCTCGTGTTCTGCCTCCGCCGACTGTGACCTCTCCAGCAACGTCTTCGTCGGCAGCTGCGACAACACCAGTTTCGGCTGCTGCGTCTCCAAAGACGAGTTTTGTGCGGCGAGGAATGGCGAATGTATGTCGGCGGCCGAATGCGATGCCAAGCCCGACTGTCTGGCCACCCGTATGGGGTGCTCCGACGGCGTCTGCTGTGTGCCAAGGAGGTCATCTCGTCGAAATGACGGCAATGGGACACGTCCGGGCCGTCGCAACGGAGGAAAGAACGGCGGAGACATGGGTTCGGGTCCCTATGGAAGGCGCCCAGGTAAGTTGGACACATAAATGATAAATGTTCCGTCGTACATGACAATTAAAGTGTGTGTATACACGCACACACACATTCATTCATATATTCACGCTTTTATTAACTTTCATTCATTCGTTCATTGATTGGTTGATTGTTAGAAACTTTGATTCATTGACTCATTGATTGATTAATTAATTAATTAATTAATTAAATCGTTCATTCAGTTATATGTTCGCTTTATCATTTCACGAACATACTTCGTTTATGGTGACGCTTGATTCCTCACAGCGGCACCTTACCGCCTAAGAAGGATCTCAAACACGACGCAGTGTGAGGCCGTGGGCGGTTCGTGTTCTGCCTCCGCCGACTGTGACCTCTCCAGCAACGTCTTCTTCGGCAGCTGCGACAACACCAGTTTCGGCTGCTGCGTCTCCAAAGCCGACGTGTGTGCGGCGAGGAATGGCGAATGCATGTCGGCGGCCGAATGCGATGCTAAATCAGACTATCGGGCCACCCGTATGGCGTGCTCCAACGGTGTCTGTTGTGTGCCAAGGAGGTCATCTCTCCGAAATGGTGGCAATGGGACACGTTCGGGACAACGCAACGGAGGAAAGAACGGCCGAGGCATAGGTTTGGGTCCCCAAGGAAGACGCCCAGGTAAGTTGAAAAAGTTAATGATAACTGTTCCGTCGTACATGATTAATAAATTGTGTGTATAATTGTGAATATGCACGCAAGCGCACAAACACGCACACGCGCACGCACGCAAATTTATTCACGGCTTTACGCTTTCATTCACTTTAATTGATCCGTTTATTGATTGGTTGATTGGATGATATATTAATTCGTTGACTGGTTGATTAATATATCAATGCATTAATTCAATCATTCATTCATTTATATGTTCGCTTCATCATTGCACGAACATACTTCGTTTACGGTGACGCTTGATTCCTCACAGCGGCACCTTACGGCCTAAGAATGATCTCAAACACGACGCAGTGTGAGGCCGTGGGCGGTTCGTGTTCTGCCTCCGCCGACTGTGACCTCTCCAGCAACGTCTTCGTCGGCAGCTGCGACAACACCAGTTTCGGCTGCTGCGTCTCCAAAGAAGAGCTGTGTGCGGCGAGGAATGGCGAATGTATGTCGGCTGCCGAATGCGAAGCCAAGTCTGACTACCGGGCCACCCGTATGGGGTGCTCCAACGGAGTCTGCTGTGTGCCAAGGAGGTCATCTCTTCGAAATGACAGCAATGGGACACGTCCGGACCAACGCAACGGAGGAAACATGGGTTCGGGTCCCTATGGAAGGCGCCCAGGTAAGTTGGACACATCAATGATAAATGTTCCGTCGTACATGAGAAATAGATTGTGTATATAATTATGTATATATGTGCACGCGCACACTCATTCATTCATATATTCACGCTTTTATTCACTTTCATTCATTCGTTCATCGATTGATTGATTCGTTGATTCATTGACTCATTGATTATTTAATTAATTCATTCATTCATTAATTTATTAATTCATTGATGCATTCACTCATTCATTCATTTATTCATTATTTCATGTATTGATAAGTTCGCTTGAACATTGCACGAACATACTTCGTTTACGATGACGTTTGATTCCATACAGCGGCACCTTACGGCCTAAGAAAGATCTCAAACACGACGCAGTGTGAGGCCGTGGGCGGCTCGTGTTCTGCCTCCGCAGACTGTGACCTCTCCAGCAACATCTTCGTCGGCAGCTGCGACAACACCAGTTTCGGCTGCTGCGTCTCCAAGGACGAGCTGTGTGCAGCGAGGAATGGCGAATGCATGTCGGCGGCCGATTGCGATGCCAAATCCGGCAACCGGGCCAACCGCAAGGCGTGCTCCGACGGTGTCTGCTGTGTGGTAAAGAGGTCATCTCCGCGAAATGGTGGCAATGGGACACGCCCGGGAAAGAACGTCGGAGGCAAGGGTCCTGGTGCCGGTGGAAGGCTACCCGGAAAGGGGCCACGTTAAAGCCGTCCAGGAAATGGTCCCATCGGAAGCCGTCGTGGACAGGGTCCCCGTTGTAGCCGACCCGGTCAGTGTCCCCTCAAGGAAGCCGTGGGGGCCGTGGGGGTCGTGGTCATGGTGGCAGAAGGCAACGTACATGGACTCTGCACTTAGAGCTTGACAAAATAACTAATGAATTTAAGGAAAGCCGTCACATTTGATTTTTTCTAATCACAATATTCACTGGTAGTTGTTAATTTTTTTCAAACTCCAAAAGTCAATTACTGTAAATGTGTATATGTCGGGTCACTAGCTGATCTAATACTGACCATTTTGTAATGAACAATCTGCAATTTATCTCTGTTCTGACAAAACATGTATTTGTATTTTGCATTTGGGTGAATACATTACTATTGTTGCTATTATTGTTGTGTTTGCTTTGTTCCTTCTGAGTCGACACTTTTGTAATCGGGCCCTATGTGTGTTTGAGTGTATGTGCGTGTTCGCGCGCGTGTGTGTGTGTGTGCGTGTGTGTGTGTGTGTGTGTGTGTGTGTGTGCGTGTGTGTGTGTGTGTGTGTGTGTGTGTGTGTGTGTGTGTGTGTGTGTGTGTGTGTGTGTGTGTGTGTGTGTGTGTGTGTGTGTGTGTGTGTGTGTGTGTGCGTGTGTGTGTGTGTGTGCGTTTGTTTTTCTATGTGTGCGTGCGTGTGTGTGAGCGTGTTTGTGTGTGCGTGCGTTTGCGTGTGGAGTGTGTTGTGTGTGTGTGTGAGTGTGTCTGTGTGATATGCGTGTGTATGTGAGCGTCCGCGTGCGTTTGTCTATGCGTGCATGTTTGCGTGGGTGTGAGCGTGCGTGCGTGCGTGTGGTAATTCTGATTTAAACCATATTTACACCACTGGCATTTACACGATCAGTAAATTATTGATTCCATTAACACCATGGCGTCTAGCTTTGTCAAGCCACACGAAGTTACTTTTTTCAAAACCGTCGTACGTCATCTCTAGGAATGGTATAACCGATATTTCTTTGCATTCTTAATAGTTTATATATGACTGTCTTACTATATGGCCTCCATGCGACACATACGACATTTCTGCAATGTTGTGGCAGAGGTGATACGCTAATTGACGCCTCTGTTGGGGTGTGTAACGTATTGCCAAAACAAACGTACAAACAATCTCCCCACCAGTGGCGCCACTAACTATTTCACCACAGCCACAACAAGGTTTTATGTGCAGATTCTGCACATCTTTATTTCATTTGGTACCCTCCTAATTTTTTTATGAAATCCTAACTGGCATATTGATTTAAATAGTCCCTGAATTAGTGTTTCTTCTCAATAAAGGCTTGTTCCCCAGTCACAGTTGTATAGTTTGATGTATGGTTACATACTTTCACCTACAGCAATTAGAGCCAAAGTTATGTTCATACGAGTTAGCCTGGAAAAGGAGTGTCGATGGTATGTCAAAAGAACACAAGCCAAAAGATAAGATAGCTCATAGGAACAGTCTTATCAAAGCAATGCCACTGCCACTCAACCGGGTGTCTGGTGTGTTTTGTTGACGTGCGATCTCCGTCGGCAAAATATTTTGTTTAAACGAACATGTACCAAATGTAATAACTACATTATTCTAAAGCTAAGCGGAGAGGCATTGCAAAAAACGGAAACGACGCCGAGAAAAGAGTTAAAAAGTTGGCAGGCCGACTCGTGACATAGTCACCTTACAGGATTTAACAATATCGTAAATTAATTTTGTTTAAAACATGTTCACGCTGCTAAATTTTTACAAATTGGTAGGTAGTTTATTCCATTCATTTAATATCATCTGTGATAATAACTTTGTGTGTGAAAATATTATATGAAATATAAATTACTCCGTTATGATAACGTTTAGTCACTTTTATCTTGGTAGTATATTATATGACAACGCTGGACATCCTACATCGCTGTCTTCAGTGGTAAACAGAAATGATCGCTCTTGCAGACTCGATCGCTCTCACATACTCGACCAGTTGTTGCAAAAGAGTTTCAATACGTTTCAACAGGCTGCCACACAGACTCGATCTTCGCGCAGATTCGACCAGCTGTCGCGCTGACTCAACCAGCAGTCGAGCAGACTCGACCAGCGGTCGCGCAAAGTCGACCAGCGGTCGCACAAGGTCGACCAGCGGTCGCGCAGGCTCGACCAACGGTTTCGCCGCTTTATCACCATTTTGTCCGCTACAGTGCCTCATAACCGCTCCCCACAATGACTAAAATATGATATAGAATTAGAATCTTATTGTTGGACCACTTTGTTAGCATATGGTAAAAGCCTGACATAAAACACGATATTATCGAGATTTATTAGAAGAATTCGATTTTAGTTTTATCATCGAAGGATATGGGAGGCTTACAGTGCATAAATGAACACGAAGCACGAACTTACCATTACTATTTGAAAGTTATTTGTATGAGGTATTGCTGACACTACATTATATTTTAAAGTATATTTAAATTTCGAATAACATATTATAGGTAAAAGAAAAAATTAAATACTGTATCTACAGTAAATGTTATGTGATTGAATAAGGCAGGCGGAGTTGCAGTTCACATTTCTTTCGAAAGGTGGCAACACAGTTTTCGGCCATGTTGCACTTCTTTGTTGTGATTTCTGTAGAGGGATCAGATGACAGTTGCACTTCCTGTTACATGTAGTGCAAATGTTGCGCCTATGAATTCGTAATGTAGTGGAAGCTAGTTTTACGGTATTCAACTAGCAAGGTGAATACGTCATTATTGTACTTTCGGGTTGATGGCATACGAAAAAATTACAACGTTTTTTGAGACGGTCCCCTTTGTATGACTTTTTGCAGCTTGCAAAAATTTATTAGGGACAGGGAAATGCACATTTGTAAACTATGACACTTCACATTCTTGTAGCAGGGTGGAAGCATATAGGAAAATGCACTTTTGTAGACTACGACATTTAACTATCTTGTAGTTGATTTGCAGCATGTAGGAATGGGCACGTTTGTAGACTACGGCACTTTACTATCTTGTAGCTGGCTGACAGTATATAGGCACGTTTGTAGACTACGACACTTAACTATCTTGTAGCTGGCTGACAGTATATAGGCACGTTTGTAGACTATGACATTTGACTACCTTGTAGCTGGGTGACAGTATATAGGCACGTTTGTAGACTACGACACTTAACTATCTTGTAGCTGGCTGACAGTATATATGCACGTTTGTAGACTATGACATTTGACTACCTTGTAGCTGGCTGACAATATATAGGCACGTTTGTAGACTACGACACTTGACTATCTTGTAGGTGGTTTACAGTATATAAGCACGTGGCGGTGATCCGGTTTGTCGCGGTCACAAACGATGGGACGTATCTTCCATATTGATGTCCTCGGAAACTAAATGGTTGGCATTGACGAAAATACTACGGCAGGTCGACGACACGTCAACAATCAAAGTCTGCAGATTGTTTAAAGGGAAACAAAATATATGGTTTACCAAGCAGTTAGCAAAACATAACCTTTTTTGCAATTTTGGAAGAAATTACAAAGCGGATGTTGTCTACTTGGATTTTTTAGAAAACTTTCGATAAAGTGCCACATAAAAAAATGTTTCTTAAACTAAACGCCCGTGGTATTGGTAATGATATTATGAAAAAGCGAAATGTGGCTTATACACATACTACAGAGAGTAATATTAGATGGTGATATTTCAAACTCGAAATATGATTGAGTGGTATACTACAAGGATCAGTATTATGACTTATACTTATATATATATATATATATATATATATATATATATATATATATATATATATATATATATATATATATATATATATATATATATATATATATATATATATATATATATATATATATATATATATATATATATATATATATATATATATATATATATATATATATATATATATATATATATATATATATATATATATAAATATATATATATGACATATCTGGCAAAGTACTGAAATTTGCAGATGATACAAACGTATTCAGAAAGGTTACAAATGATATAAATAAACAAAGTTGACAGGATGATCTAGATAACTTGGTGAAATGATCAGAAAAATAACAATTGTCATTAAATTTTAGGAAGTGCTAAGGCATACACACATGACCTGGAAATATGGGCGAAGAATATAAGGGCGGGGGTGCAGCACTAGTTTGAACCACAAAAGAAAAGACTTATGAGTAAACTCAGTGTTGACATGAAAGATTCAGAGCAATGTGGTATTGCTGCTTCAGAAGAAAATAATATATAGGGTTATTTAGGAGAACTACCACGTATAAGGGGAAAGAGCTAATTGTGCCCCTGTACACAACAATAGTTAGACCGCATTTGGAATCTTGTATACAAGCTTGGATGCCATATCGTAAAAAGACATAGACAAGACAGAAAGAATACAACGAAAAGCAACACAAATCCACTATCGAGAGATATTAGTTTTGAAAGCCACTGATTAGAATGTGGTCTGACATCACTAGAGACCATGAGACTAACAGGACATCAAATATAAGTGCTTAAAGCGATGAATGGTTATGAAGTTATTGATAGGAATATGTTCTCCAAACTTAAAGAAGGCAGTAGAACCAGAGGAAACAGAGCAGCATTAGTTAAAGAACAGTGTAGGTTGGACATGATAAAATACTCATTCTCACAGAGGGTGATAAATGAGATAAATTAATGGAAAAAACTGTCAAATGATTGTGTTAATGTTAGTAGCATGCATATGTTTAAAAATAGAATTGACGTATATCAGATAAAGGCGGGCTATACACACATGGCAAATGTTGGACACTAGATAAGCCAATGGCTTCCTTGTACACTTGCCATCCCTGAACTTTTAATTTGAATAGCAGTCTTGCTAAATCTTGTAAAACTGCAATTAAGAATATCACACCAGTGGTTTACTGGGTAAACCATTTGAACATACAACAACTTAATGTCATGGGCCGTGCCAAACTGTTTGATGTTGTCTGGCAATATTCGCTCGCAAAACAAAAATATAATTGTAAAAACCTACTCCAATTTTTTTTAATAGGATGTGGTAGGTGCATAACCTCTAAAACCGTGACTTTTGTTTCGCTTTAAAAACCAAATCGCAACGTCGCGCACTGTGACAAATTACCTGACTCTCTTTTAATGTATGTTTCAAACGCAAGGACAATAATGATTGCTAGCCAGCGTGGCGAATATGTGCTCGTAATGAAAATTGTGTTTGTTCTACTCTCACTTTTTAATAAACGACCGTCACTCGCCTTCGTGACCTCAGCGAGAAAATTGCCACCACCACTGTCTATGACCATGTACTGTACTGTACACAATTGAGTGAACTAAGGCTAAGCGAAGTGAATGAAATTATCCAAGTTTCGATTCGGCTGCAAAATGATTCCAACCCAGTCCTCTCGATTGGAAGTTCGACGATCTAACTACTATGATACTGCTCCACCGTTGACAAGTCAGCAAACACTTCGAAATTGGCAAGCCTGTGACAACCGACACCAACTCCTTGACATAGGAGATTAACAAAGCCTGTTAGCCAATATTATTGGTGAAAGATGTCATAACAGACAATTGAATCAAGTTTACATTGCTTTCGTATGAACACGTAGAAACACTGTTGGCAAATAACGACACGTGAAATAAAGTTACCATCAGTTTTATTTTATTTTATTTTAGGCGACTTGACAAGCAATACAATCTAGCGGAATTGTTATATACATATGTAAGATATACATATGTAAGATAAAATGTAACATGGGATAATTATGTTATCAATCATTGTCAGAACACAGATGTGTGGGTCTACAATTAAAAAAACTAGAACAAAATAACCGACTTAGAGAAAAATGTGCCCGTGTACTTGTCGAAAGCAAGTCGTTACTTATACATTTAATTATTCAAGTTCTTGACTACATGGCTTGGCAGAAACAAGTTGACCGTGTTAAAGATAAGCGATGTCTGTATTTAGTGCCTTCTGTGACGACCGCCTTTGTTATCACGGTCAACATCACGGCTATGACAAAGTTCACTTCTTTATTGTTTAGTCACCCTCGTTGTCGTCGTCCTTGTCGTCGTCCTGTCGTCGTCCTGTCGTCCCTTATGGTAGGGGATCCTAACCAGCTGATTTAGCAAAATGTTTAATGAGATTATATACCTTATCTGATGAGACTGTTACAGTGAAAATATCTTGAAAATCGTTTCAGTAGTTTTCGAAATTTTGTATTAGATAGAGATATTGAAATTGTGGGGTTAAATTTGTATATAAAAAGTTGTATAATGTTAAATTTTGTGTCGTGTGAACTGTCACTAAGCGATACACCCCTAAATTTCGGTCCATCCCGGTGAATGAATTAGAAATGTTGGTACGTCACCATCAAATAAAAAATCTAATGTAGTAGTAAGGAAAACAATTTCTATGCAAGATGCTTCCTAAGAATAACTATGTGAGATTTGAACTGATGCGTATGCAGTTCACTGGTGCCACTTCGAAAACGTTCAACATGTGCACGCTCTACCTCCAGCCATCATCGGCTAAGATTCCCAGGCCGATGGCGAAGTTTTACCTGGAACTAGAACAACTGTTCCGATATGTGTCGATATATGTAAGACCAATCTGCATTGTAGGCGACTTTTACATCAGATATGACCTTTGAAGCAGAGGCCTGACAACTCGTGCAACTATTAGACTTATTCAATCTCATTCAGCACAGCAGAAATTCTGCACTCTCTGCAGGCCACACAGTGGCTTTCGTGATAACCCCAAGAGAGGAAAAGGAAAGAAAGTAACCGTAACAAAACTAACGGAAAGAAAGTAACACATTTTGCATTAAGAAATATAATTTGAAATAAAAAATAATTTAAATAAAATAAAAAATAAAATAACAACGCAAATAACCACTAACATCAGTTAAGTTGTTAATATGGTATATATGTTACAGTCAATCTGCGTAATAAGTCATTTCGCGTAATGACTGACATGTTTCACGCAAAATGACTGTTTCAGGCATTTCGCAAAATGACTGAACATTTGAGTCATTACGCGAAATGACAGGAAATAAGGCGCTGTTATTACACAGTTTGACTGGTGACCATGTCAGTCATACTGTGTAATAACAATGTGTGTACTTTTATCATTATATACTGTTGAAATGTTAATTGTGCATTAATGTCAGCTTTCATAATTCTTCAAACATTCACGTTAGTCCAGTAAATAAACTCAGTGATTAAATATTTGCTATATATTGCTAATGGCAACATTTTGCTAATCATTTATCCCTCTCTGGGTACAAGACTCTAACCCTCCCCCTGACAGTTTGATTGACAGCTATCTCACTGGTGATTTGATGGACAGGTAATGGATGGCCCAACTATTCTCCAACTGGGAATGCTAATTGCCTAACAATGGTGACTGTCTCGATTGTACGAAGTACACTTTAAGGAAGAACTGTACAAAGAGTTTTAAATATGTCATAAACATCTAATTCCCAAAGTAGAATATTTCAATACTATAGAACAACTCAAGCTAGCAGCAACTTCGAAGTCACGCCATAGATACTACATACTCAGAAAGTAAGTACCAATTTTTATTTGCAGTTTCTTATGTTGGACATTGTTTCTTGATTTTAAGTGCGAGAAATTTACTCAGTGAGGTATGGGTGGAAATATAGTTGAATATTCTTTCAAATGCATCATAGCTAACATGTAATTATGCAGTAATTCACATCAGAATTATGTCATAGAAATTACTCCAGAGCCAGACAGGTGAAAAACCCCCACCTAGGGAATTTTCGCCACAAAATTTTTCAAGAAGCCTAATATCAATCATATGCTATGTTGGTGTCTTGCATAACATGATGTGTTTTTATTTTGATTTGGTAATGGTGTAATTTCACACCTTCATTCATTGATCTGCACAGTGAAAACACATATGTAATTCCTTTCAAAGATGTTCTCAGTCAGAAACCCTAAGTTAATATCCACCAAAGTTGTAATGGATACCAATTCAAACCTCAATGCTTTCTCTGTTAAATTCTTCCTCTCTTTATGTAAGCCAGGAAGTTCACAATGAAGGGGTCTTTCTTCAGTTATCCATAAATTGCACGACTGAGCACAAATGAAAGTCATCAATACTGTCTCACAAAAGTCGAAGTCGTTTCATGATTTGTCACATTAAGCCGTGCAAACAAATTAATTTAAAGGGAAGTTAAACCAATTGCTAAGTTTACTATAACAGACACATTAATAAACATCATGTATATACATTACAGTATATAACAATATATATTTTCTTCTCACCATTTTGGTTTAGGTAATATATGATTAAAATTGGATAATAATAAAATTTGCAATTATGTTTAGCAGATATATCAAATTCTTCAATGCGGTGACATCGAGAAGTTGATAAAGAAACGAAAAACAGAACAAGAAGAGCCAATATATGATGCGTGCATTGAGGACACCTGTGACGTCATCCTTATCGACATGCAATCATCCCCCAGTCACGCTTCAAGTGGATCATTGTTTATCAGTGCCATCTCACAAAGTTCTGTATCATACGGCCTCTAACCTCGAAGCGAGCAGCAGAAGTGGCATTCCAGTTGTTAGATGTATTTCTCCTGTTCGTAACTCTTGCAATACCCAGTTCCCACCCCCATGCTGGATAGAGGAAGGAGCGATCCACATAACATCCTTGGATAAACAAATATTCACGCAACCAATTCGAATTATACCCACAACCAGGCCTGCCCACAACACTATTCCATTCAGTCATCATCCAAGACCAGTAGATATATGTATTAGCAACAAGTGCAAGTTCTACAAAGCAAAACGAATGTGTAATAGCTAGTGTCAGAACAGTCTGAGCTGCCAGAATAAATGAAAACGAACCATATGACATGCTAATAACTAATCATCAAGTTGTTTTAAAGTACTTTCTCCCTTTAAGACCAGACATGGTTTGATGTGTTGTCTTTTATAAATATAGTCTGGGTAGTGCGTATGGTTTCTATCAGTGGCAAGTTCCCATAAACCCTTCCGCCTGTTAAACCCTTTAAATACAGTATTTTACAGCCAATAGCTTCTACAAACGAACCTGTGAATATGCCCGCTCAACGGCACTGATGTCACATCATATGAATTGTTTAATTTCACATATCACAATTTAATACGACCTACATTCTTGTGAAACAGTAAACAGGAAGCTCAACTGTGATCTGACTCGTTAACGTGGCTAAAGTTAAGCGTACGTTGCCCGACGAACGTGCTGTCGTGCGCTTGTACGACTGGCAGCACATATTTCCGTATCGTGTTTGTGCGACTGGGCCAGCTCACATACTCTATATGACGGGTCAGTGTACACAGCTCACATACTCTATATGACGGGTCAGTGTACACAGCTCACATACTCTATATGACGGGTCAGTGTACACAGCTCACATACTCTATATGACGGGTCAGTGTACACAGCTCACATACTCTATATGACGAGTCAGTGTACACAGCTCACATACTCTATATGACGGGTCAGTGTACACAGCTCACATACTCTATATGACGAGTCAGTGTACACAGCTCACACACTCTATATGACGGGTCAGTGTACACAGCTCACATACTCTATATGACGGGTCAGTGTACACAGCTCACATACTCTATATGACGAGTCAGTGTACACAGCTCACACACTCTATATGACGGGTCAGTGTACACAGCTCACATACTCTATATGACGGGTCAGTGTACACAGCTCACACACTCTATATGACGAGTCAGTGTACACAGCTCACATACTCTATATGACGAGTCAGTGTACACAGCTCACATACTCTATATGACGAGTCAGTGTACACAGCACAATAAAACAAATGTCGCACCTCGCTTGCTGTCGTGCCCTCCGCCGCTCACACGGACACGCCACACAACTAGGGATTATAGCAACATTACCGTTGGTTCCCCTCGTTGACGCCGTCGTTGGATTGTAAATGGAATCCCGATGTAAAGTCATGCTCCCCTCTAATTATAGCAGGGCGACACTTTGTGTGTGTAAACGGATTGATGAAGGAACACAACTAAGTAAGTGAGGGCGGACACATTGGTTAGCCTCCTAGAAAAGGCTATATCAAACCAGACTGTCCCAGGAGAAATACTACGCCTATATTAAAAGACGGACGGTGCAGCTATATGAAACGGTGTCCGCTGACCCGTCCAAGTGCAGTTAGCCAAGGATAGAAGTGCACTCAGCACGTTTTGTTCTAGAAAGCGAACAGCATACTTACACTAAACAAGGAATATTGTGTTAACCCATCCAGGGGAGTGTCCAGGTATAGAATGGTGTGGGCTAGCCTAGGATGTCCAGAATAGTGGTCCATCGCCAACATCACTCTGCTGACATCTAAGGACATGCCCTCCCTTCTGGGAGGACTCATCATGACTGTTCCTGGCACAAGAAAGCGTATAAATGTATGCCAAAATTAAAATCAGTCAGTTTTGGTGGAAGAGATTTATAATGAAAGTCAGTTTTAGCTTAGGGAGAGAAACAGATAACATGTAGAAGAATAGTCAGAATTGTACAAAAGCAATGACAATGAATTGTATTGACGGGGATATTTCTTATGTATAAAGGCGGTTTTGCTATGATATAGCGAACCTGGACTTCTGTTATAAGAAGAGTAAGTTTCTCTGTTACTATTACTAATCAACCGAGTTAGAACCCAATAAGCTGAACGAAGTAGGTTGATCCGGGAACTGATTTCAATGGTTAGAGTCCCAGGAGTCCATTTACAACTCTGGAATCACGTGACAATGTTATCAACTTTGTGTCATCATGTGCCAACATTGTGTTGATATAATTATCAATATATCAGCACAATTTTGGCAAGGTTTTATCTATCCGAATAGCACAATAGTCCTTCCATTTGTGCAAATTGTTGCATCCATATATGTACCAACATATGGATTCATATTCGAACATTTTATGTATCCATATGTGTCTCCATATATACATAATTTTATATTCACACATCATTTAATCAATTCTTAAACTTCTAACTCTCAAAACACTAAAAGTCACATCAGTCCATTTCCACGAAGCCCACAATCCACTGTTGTAAATGGACCCGCGGGTCCGTGTACCCGGTGAATCCATTTACAATCTTACACGGACGGCGAGTCGTGACCGTAAAACAATTATGTTCAGCTTAATGGTTGTTGTTTAGGGCAAAGTGCCACTGCCGCCTAAAGGCGCTTTCGCAAGGGACTATTTTACTTGATGTCTTAGAAACGTATCAAAACCGAAGCTCTGAATAATGTGAGCATTCACACAGAATATCGAAGGGCAAGACCAGGGCAGTTGCTACGGTAACAAGAAGGAGCAGCGGTTAGTCTGGCCCCAGCTTACACGGAGGCTGCAGAATGCACGGCTATCGCGGCTGCAATAGTTGACGTGACGGTCATGAGTGATGCACAAACCTGCCAAGTAGGACAACGAAACATGCTCCACGACAGCCATCATCGCACTGACGATTATGAAGATGACGATGAATATGATGACGATGATGACGGCGACGACGACGATGATAATGATATTCTAACATGATAGGGACAATAATAGGATAACAATATTGATATGGAATCATCAATGGAACACGTTTTTAGTTATCATCAGGGAATTGTTGCTAACAAAGATATGAAGTGAATTAGTATTTGTATGTTTCACAGTTTAAATAAAACAACGACACTGCGGTGTCGCCACCTCTCCATCCACTGTAGCTTGACACTACAACCGTGAACCTGTGGACTGACATTGACCGGAATAAATCACTTGTAAACGTCACCTGAACGAACAGTTGCGAGGAACCTCGTGATGGTGTGAAGATCATGTTAACGACCGGACGAGCCGCAAAGCTCGCACCTACAATCAATATTTAGTCATGATGTACTTCTAACTAGTGTGACAATTGTTGTTTAGTACCCATGACTGTACGTGACGTACGTGGGTGAATTCGTTCATGTGCATGTGCGTGCATTGTTGTTGTTCTCCTCTTTATCCCTTTCGTCCGGGGTGAGGCTGGCACCGACACCGGTCGTCGATTTTTGTTTCCCATTCGTCTTCATCCTCTTCTTCTGCCTTCTACCTCCACATTCTACCCTCCACTCCAAGAGCATCCGCTCTCTTCGTCAACCGTACTCCCTTAATTTTTCCACATTTCCAGCCCACTTTAGTCGGCTCCTCGCCAGCTTCCTCATGAGGCTCTCTCACACCAACTTCGTCACTCCGCTCCTCCATTCTTCGTGTGTCTATTCTTTTCACTCCCGCAATTCTCACTTAGAAATTCTCAAATTTGCAGGTTTTCTTGATGTTTTTCTGTCGTCGTGGTCCCTATGGCGTATTGGTATGCTGGTGATATGCATAAGCTAAATACTTTTCCTTTTAACTTCTCCCATCACCCCTTAAACTTTCATCAATGCTCTCGCTCCAGTTTTCATTCTCCTGCGAATTTCCGTCTTCGTGCCGCCGTCCCAGCAAACCGCTCCACCCAGATATACGAAGCTCTCTCGTTGATTCGAATTCTTCCCATCCAATCTTATATCTAGATTTTGTTATGCTGCCCGACGCAAAGCATTTCCGCTTCTTTAGACTTAACCCGGGTTTACACGAGGCGATGCCGTCGGATGGAACCTGATCGCACCGTGTAAACAGTACATCGCTGCGATATTGCATCGCTGGCGGTGCGTCGCACCGACGTCGCTTGCATTAGAATCTTTCCTATTTTTAAGACGACGTCGCCTCGTCGCACCTGACTTGTTCAATCACAGGCGACATATGCGACACTTCTTGAGAAAATGGCTTTGTCTAAAAATCAGATCCCTGGGTTGACAGACGACGAAAATGTTGTGTTAATTGAGCTTTTCCACTACCATGACTATTTCTGGAATGTGACATCAGCCAATTACCATAACAAAGGAGCACCGCCGGACAGCGTGGCGGGCCATGTCCGCAGCGATGCAGGCCAGATGTGGTAAGACATTGAGTCGTATGTATCGATTAAATTAATCGAAGGGAGTGCTACTTATTTTATTGCCCATTTGTAGTTTTGACAATACTTATTATATACTTATAAGACAAAATTATTTCATATTGACATCATGCACACAATTGTAGTACATACCCTGTTGTCAATAACAAAGGATCACAGAAGATGACACTGATCGTAGATATATAAAGCTACGAAATCAAGCGTGAAGATATGCAACGTTACTTTCAAACTGTAAATGTGACTTGAACTAGAACTATCTCAACAACAGGCATTTCAAAAAAATGAAATGTCGTGATAGAACATTGACAACTGATTTAAGTTAAAGGTGCCATCTAAAGAGCCTAATGGAACCATTTATAATACAGCAAAAATGCTTTATTATATAAATATATATATAAAGTGTACAGAACAAATCAAAGTTTAGTGGTTTCGTTCGTTCGTCGCGGGAATAAGAAATATTTGATTAAAATGCCATAACGTTTTTATTTGTATATATATTTTAATAGTTTCTTCGGTTTGCAAGCACATTAACTATGGTCGTAGATATACATCACCCATTCGTTTGCCATTAAAAGTAACTTAATGCAACTAATTAGTCAATATTGGCTAATTCGATTACAAACTCAACAGGCGAACACGTTTCAATATAGGGCCATATCTTCCATGATTATGAAGATATCTGTAAAATTGTTGCAGAGATTTCAAGCACATTTAAATCTGCATTTCAGTTCTGTAACACCAACTGACAGACAAATAAATATGTCATGATTGTGTTAGATAATGTTTCTACCTTTAATGTTCTCAGGCTCAGTGCAAGTACATGTGTATGTAATAACATTTCCTTCCACTCTACGAACCGTTCTTGAATGTCTGCTTCACTGTCCCCTACTACTCCAAGGTCATCTGAGTACATCAACTTGCGGAGAATGTCGTGACAGACTGAGGTGCTTTCGGGCTATTCTTGAACACTTTATGGCGATTGATGACAAAACATGGATACATACATTTATAATCCTTGCATTTGACACACAATATTGAACGGTTCAATGTAACACATCCTGCCGACGGCGGAGACAGTTCACAAAGGTGACCAGTTCACGAATCGTCGAAGTGTTGTCATCAATCACCGTAAAATGTTCAAGAATAACCGAAGAGCACCCCAATCTATCACGACATCGTTACGTACCCGTTAAATGGGGAAATCACGTGACGGCTCCCTATGTTCGAGTCATCGAATGTGCTGTAAATATTGCGAGAGACGACACCGATCAAGTCAGAATTGCAACTTGCGAGCGAACAAGTTCACCGCAAGTCGTAAGCTTCTATTGAAGAATTTTTCATCAGAAAGGAGAAGACAAGATGAAGTGGTTCGCCGTCCTCTTTGTATGTCTGGTTGTCGGCGCATCAGGGTTTGCTATCAATACAACATGTTAACAATAAATCATGACGTGACTGAAATCTTATACATTCAACGGACACACGTCCTGTGAATGTATCACCGGATTGAATAAAATAATGGCAGAAGGTAAAGGTACGTTCTTACTAAGCGCATTGCATTTCCCCCGCTGGCAGATCTGTTCATTCCAACCCCAACTCGATTTCTCTGGGTAGCATTCAAACAAGATACAATTACTGCGGGAAAACTATTCATTCACACACACACCCTACTGTCTATAGCCATATATTCAGGTATACAGCTTAGTGAACTGGAGCAACGTGGAGTGACCGAAATTGCCCAAACTTCGAAACGGCAGTAAGTGGACTCGAAACCGGATTCTCTTGACTGAGTGTCCGATGTTCCAATTCCAACGCCACCCGCCCCACCAAAGGGTGTGCGTATTTTGTTAATCGGGTTTGGCCAAATATGTTGTCCTATTGTTTGCAGCAATTTTTTACATTTTTACAAAGTAGCCGCCAAATATAACACAGCGGTTTGACTGCAATTCAACAACTCATGCACGTTCCTCCGATGGCAGGATTTTCTTCCAGAAGTTATATTGTTATTTGTAAATTATATAACACCAATGACATAAACTTATGGACTGATTCAACACACTTTGTCATTGAAGAAGACAATTTTCCTAAAATATTCTCACATCGATTCGAATCCCCGTTTACGACGGGGCTCCTGACGACTCGACTCGTGTACGACGGGGCTCCTGACGGCTCGACTCGTGTACGACAGGGCTCCTGACGACGCGACTCTTGTACGACTTGGCTCCTGACGACACGACTCGTGTACGACGGGGCTCCTAACGACACGACTCGTGTACGACGGGGCTCCTGACGACACGAATCGTGTGCGACGGGGCCCCTGACGACACGACTCGTGTACGACGGGGCTCCTGAAGACGCGACTCGTTCATGACAAGATTAAGAAATGCTCCCGATTTTACAGAAGTTTCGAAACCACGCAGTGACCCTAAAGTCGAATACACTGATTCCCAATAAAATATCTGCTGAGTAATGCAAATCAACTTATCTAGTCAAGTATAGAGTTAACCATGTTCCATTAATGGAAAGCATTCCATTTATTGTATGGTACATACCAAAGAAAACTAACATATTAGTAAAAAAAAATTAATGAAAGAACATTAACTAACGACATTTTTTTTTTATTTAAAAAAAAATAACACCGTTTTTTAATCAAGAGAGATCGTTGAAAGAATGCCATGTATGTACATAATATATGTTGTTGCGATTTTGTAAAAATTATACAAAAACATTCGTTCGTTACGGTTCTTTCATTAATTCGTTTGTTTACTCATAGATTCCTTTTCTCATCCTGCTAACACGCTTCACAAGTCAATAACGATGGTGTTTGATTCCATACAGCCGCAATTCACGGTCCAAGAAGGATCTCAAACACGACGCAGTGTGAGGCCGTGGGCGGCTCGTGTTTTGCCTCCGCCGACTGTGACCTCTCCAGCAACGTCTTCGTCGGCAGCTGCGACAACACCAGTTTCGGCTGCTGCGTCTCCAAAGATGACGTGTGTGCGGCGAGGAATGGCGAATGTATGTCGGCGGCCGAATGCGATGCCAAGTCCGACTATCGGGCCACCCGTATGGCGTGCTCCAACGGAGTCTGCTGTGTGCCAAGGAGGTCATCTCTTCGAAATGACGGTAATGGGCCACGTCCCGGCCGTCGGAACGGAGGAACGAACGTCGGAGGCATAGGTGCCGCTGGAAGCCTACCGGGAGAAGGTCCACGTTAAAGCCGTCCCGGAAATGGTCCCCTCGGAAGCCGTCGTCGATAGGGTCCCCGTGGGAGCCGACCCGGATCCGGACAGGGTCCCTGCGGAAGCCGACGCTGACAATGTCCCCACATGGAAGCCGTGGGGCCGTTGTCATGGTGGCAGATGATAATAGACGCGGACTCTGCACTCAGAGCTAAAAACTAAATACTGAATTTAAGGAAAGCCATCACATATATATATATATATATATATATATATATATATATATATATATATATATATATATATATATATATATATATATATATATATATATATATATATATATATATATATATATATATATAGGGCCCAATTACAGAAGTATCGACTCAGAAGAAGCAAAGCAACAGCAACAATAATAGCAACACTACTAATGTATTCACCCAAATGCAAAATACAAATACATGTTTTGTCAGAATAGAAATAAATTGCAGATTGTTCATTACAAAATGGTCAGTATTAGATCAGTGACCCGACATATGCACATTTACAGTAATTGAATTTTGGAGTTCGAAAAAAATTAACAACTATCAGTGGATATTGTGATTAGAAAAAAAATAAATGTGATGGCTTTCCTTAAATTCAGTAGTTAGTTTTTAGCTCTGGGTGCAGAGTCCGCGTCTATTGTCATCTGCCACCATATATATATATATATATATATATATATATATATATATATATATATATATATATATATATATATATATATATATATATAACTAGTGAGTATAATAATTATTTAGCAATATTGGTTGGATACAATATTAGCTTTCATCAATACTGTGATGTAAAATATAATGAATTTAACATTCTTGGATTAAAAACAACTAACCCAGAGTATATGCCCTCATTCATATCCATACATATAATTATGTGAATATGGCATCTTGTATAATTTGTTTGACCTGCATTTTGGAAATGTAGCACATTGATATAATTACCAATGATTCAGTAGACTACTGCAAGTTGTTGAATCATAATAAATTGATATGTTGTTCCATAAGACAGTGTTGTTGTGTCTTAAGTATGTATGTAACATTCCCAGCATTTAATTTAAGATACACCATAGAAGACAAATTGTAATTGATACTTCACAGTGTTTCCTCTGGGTAATGTGGCATAAAGCCCACCTCATGGCACTGGGACATTGCACCTCGTAATAAAAACATTAATTTGATTATAAGTGGTTTCGATTATTTGGAGTAACTTCAATTCCTGGTTTTCTACACGATAGAATGTGAACCCCAACACTAATTTTAAATCATAATTTCATTACAATATAAAAGTGATGAAAAAGCAGCAAGTTTGTCGACATCCTTTGTCATAAACCAGGGGAAACACTGTCATTACGTGAAATGACTGCACCTCTTTTCCAGTCATTTAGCGAAATGCCCGAGTGAAACAGTGACTTCGCGTAATGCCGTATATATATATATATATATATATATATATATATATATATATATATATATATATATATATATATATATATATATATATATATATATATATATATATATATATATATATATATATATATATATATATATATATATATATATATATATATATATCATACCTGACCATCATGATGCCACTATGGGGTTAATGCATTTGGTAAACCTTGCCGTTAGATGCCAGTCTGATAATTAATCATTTTAAATATTGAACACATTTTACATAAAATCAGCGGGTGGAGTAAATTGTAAATTTACAAATTATTTCTTCAATAATTTCAATAACTGTAATGCCTACTGTATTAAATAACTTTCAAAACGCACAATAAGTACTTCTATAATGTTTATAATACAAATCATCAACAAAATAAAGTAACTTTTTGTCCGTTACTTTTTTCCTGTTACTGTCTATCCTGTTACTTTTTGACCGTCACTTTTTCTCCTGTTACTTTCTTTCCGTTTACCGATTAAACCAATGGCGATATTGACGACGCGAGGCGACAACGACGAAAAAACGAGTCGTTGTAAAGGCGTTCAAAGTTGGAGGTATATCGCCAAATGTATTTAGCAGCACGTGATGAGTGCAGCAAGCTGACTGCTCTCTCGAAAACATACTTCTACCCTGACAAGCTTCAGCATACTGATAACAAAAACATATTCAGCATTGTAAAATCGCTGAGTGGTAAGCCATCACCTTCGTGTCCACAAAATGCTTCAGCTGTGGACTGTTCGAACGCATTTTCAGACTACTTTACAGCAAGGTAACCGAAATTCGCTGAGGGTTCACATCCGGTTAGACAGCGCATCACACCGCCGCGTGAACCATGTTGCTTTGTCACGCCGATTGACACCGTTAAACCGACAAATGTACACGAAATAATGGTCATCATCACGAGAACGCGTAAAACGTGATCCGCTGCCATCTGATTATGTAAAACAGAACATTGGCGCACTTGCGATCATTGTTACCGACGTAACACGTGTGTTTGGCCGAAGGAACAACGACGACTGAACTGAAGCGAGCACTTGTGCATTCACTACTCAAGAAGCCGTCGCTATGCATGGACGCACTAAGTAACTACCGGCCTATCAGCAATCAATCCCAACTTTAGAACATAATAAAACAAATTGTGACCAATAGATTGAACATGCATCTAGTCAATGAATCACTGACGGACACATTTCAGTCCGAATACAAGCGAAGCCACACGACCGAGACAGCCTACTATGGGTAGTTAACGAGATTAGGACTGCGCAAGACCGTCGACAACGCCACCGTCTCGTACGATTCACGGACGATGCATCGCACAGGTGCCACTTAGATTAATATTGATCGCTAGGTGGCAGTATTTTCACCACATTTCGGTGTCTTGTCGTAAATACGCCATATGTCACTTTATTATACACTCGTTCAATATGTGCCGTGCGACACAGGGGTGCAATGTTAAATGCGGTGTTGAACGCTCGTGATACTTAACGAACTAGTTATATTAGTCATGATGCGGCCATCGAGTACGAAATGGCGATTACGAAGTCAAGCCGCCTAACTCCTCTGTCTGTAGGTATCATATGCTGGATTCAAGTGTATCCGTGCTTTCTGTATACCGACAGATAAATCATAAATGTTTTAAACGTATTGTCCGTCACTTTTCTCCGCTTTCTTATGCACCAGTTTAGTGATTCCAAACTTTCGTTACGGCTCCTCATTTCCGTTCTCTAATGGAACCGTTAGACAACGACGACAGTATTGTTTACGTCACCGCATACAAAACAACAAACGGACAGGTTATTGTTTTAACGGAATGACAACCGACTGCAACGACATAAAACGTTGACCCAACTTTTGATGAAATGTATGGAGTGATTCTTAAACATTTTGTTCGTTGTATCTTATGGTAGAGGGAGGCTACTCAGAGGCAAATTCAATATAGGGTGTTCTTGCAATGCGTGCTTGTGCAGTTCGATAATCGTGCGTATTTCAATTGTCTAACAATTTGCTTGCGCTGATGAAGAAATAAGTGTTATATCTTTCGTATACGGATCTCTCGAACAAAAGATTGTTTAGATTCGTGTGTAAACAACGTTTTATATATTAAGGAGAACTGGGGTTGTAAGTGGGAGGTCGGGGGTTGGTCTTATAAATTGTGGAATTTGGGAGGTTGGCCTCAAAAAATATGCGGGAAATGGGAGGTGGGACAGGTGGGAGGTGGAACATGTGGGAGGAGGGATAGGTGGGAGGTGGACTCTAAACATGGAAGGAGGTAGCAAATTGTTCCCACGAATAGGTGGGATATGGTTGGATGGTGGAGATGGGAGTTTGATAACTCCGCCACAACCGTCTCATTATGCATATCGAGTACTCCATATACCAATATTCATCGTGATGTAGTCAATTTACATTTCTTTGTCATGACACATTGTTATTAACGTTTCTGAACGTTTTTTCAAACACATAAATTTCGACGTCCCGGCCGGATAAATAGACGGTAGAATGTCACGATTCATATATGATTAAATATTTTCCGCAAGCGGCCTACGCAGTGTAAGTCACAGCAAGACATCCCTACACTATTAATTCCGAGGTGAAATGATTCAAACATTGTCTAAAAAAAAATTTTATCACGCCCTGTATGGATTGAATTATGGCTGTAGCACCGCATGGGATTTCTGATTAGTGTCGGAAAAAATAATGACTTTATTTCCAACTACCAATGTAGTATCCATGAGAAACTCAGATTCAGAAACGATTTTATGGTGCAGCCCAACATACGAGTAACGAGTCTAGATCAGCGCCTACCAACAACATAAGGTATTTTCACAAATTAAGACGAAAAGTTTTCCGATCTTCATGTCTGCCTACAACCGACTATTTCTTGCTAAGGCACTGACCTTTTCCCAACGCCAACATTATTATCTGTTTTATATTAATACAATATAACATAATAACAATACATGTTAATACAATATAACATAATAACAGTACACGGTGACATGTATTAGGCAACCTTATTACATAACGCTATAGTTGATGTCGGTACGTTTTTGCTTCTGTGTTTTGGTTCTTTACAAAACGCTTCGTTTATACAGGACATCAGAGAAAGTAGGCAATGGAGGTCAAACGAGTTAAATCCAACATAATATAAATATGTCGTCTTATACGTAAATCATATTTTGGGAAGAGTAAGTTTGGGCACAATAATTCTTCGTCTATGACGAGAGGGCACGCGAAATTACGCATACACACCCACACACCCACACACACACGCGCGAGCGCGCTCTCGCACAAACACAGTGTGGCACAAGTTTTACTTGTTTACATCGTCCACTGTATGTGTAATGAATTGTAGTATTACCAAAAGTATCATAAACCCAAAACACATTCCAGCAATCTTATGTTAAAGTTATTCCTACAAATCCAGCATGTGTTGCTACTTTGCACAATATACACTTAAAAAATTCCAGGCTGATGGCTACGCTTCTAGAGTGGCAGCCTAACCGCGTATTAAATACATCGACCACGCCCATCTAGGACCGATGTTCCAACTAGGTACCACTTTTACAAAATCCAACCCAACATTTAGAGGTTACACCCTCATTGCAAGTCTAGATAATTATAACTTTATGCTCATTGGCGTCTACGCCACACATATATTTCTCATCATCTCCCCGGCTGCTTAGCTCGTCAATGGTCAAAACTCCTGCATATCACATCATACCCATACGACCCTAATAGACATCTAACATCCATCCCATATGCTGCGTCTGTCAACTGCCGATCAATCTGTGAGACAAGATTACAATAATGCATATCGTCAGTGTCTGTCTAACTAGACCGAACACCCTACCAATCAAAACAGTCCAAAACCATAATTGATGGGTGACGCTATTGCGTAGCCTTAGAAGTAGTTGATTTATTATGCAGAATCCGTGAATGACGCTGCTTTAATCGACGATTGTTGATGTCATGTCGATAGATAAATCAGTTTATCCAAATTTACTAAAAAAGTTGTTTTATATACATCTGCAGTGACACAAGTAGCCATGCCGAATTGTTTTATGAATTAGCCTTACTTTAGATAGTAAACTAAATTATTATTAGCTAAAGTTATAGTCGATAGTATTGCATCGCCACATAAGTTATTACGGAGTATCGGTAGTTCGATGTATTATTACACCACTAATTTCAAATGTGGATTGACCTGATTTTGTTATTATACTTAGGGATCCAACGGGGTGTTGTTTTGCGTCAACTGCTCAGTCGTGATGTTTTCGCCAGTGCGTCGTGATTAATTACGAAGCGGGACGACCTCTGGACTCTTGTTCGTGTCAGCAGTCGTTGTATCATCCACAATGATGTATCCATCGCAACACTTGCCCGATCATGGCAATAAATAAGTAAATAGTTAACGAATTATTTTCTTCTTTCTTCTTCCAAAATTCTGCGGAGCTTCAACATGCTGAGGGTGCAAGTAGACCAATAGGCGAACACAAACATAATAATTTATATACAGTTTTTTTGCATCTAAGGGCTTGGATAATAAAGCGTCTGGGTGTAACTCTTAAACGCACCCATACTGTGTAGACTAACAATGCGTTGACGGAGGGCGTGCCATTGTAGAATAGTATTGGGGAAAATGTAAGTAGTAATTGCATCAGGAGTAAGGGATATGATAAGCTAAAGACTGTATTCTCCTATTGAAAATATATTCACACGAAAAAGGTATTGATTTGAAGGTATTCCTACTAAACCTGTAACTATTTTGTACATCATAGATAGTTTAATATCTGCCCTGTGGTATGTTAGCTGCCTCCACTGTAGCATGACTGTCACACTAGAAACATTGCAATGCCGATGAAAGACATATCAGGCTGAACGACGTTGAATAATTTGTAACTTTTCTATTTGTGTCTATGTTTATGGATCAGCCTATAGTAACGTTTCATATTGGTGACCATGTTAACATTTTGCATGATTATAAGAAAATGGGACCATCAAGCATTATGAAACTTCACACATGTAGTTATCATCATCTTGACATGACTGTCGAGTTTGGTTAAAATCACATATTTCTAACTCTTTTAAAATGACTGAACGTGCCATACCCGTGACTGTTGACCAATTTCTGCATGAAATACTACGCATTCGTGACTTTGGCGAAACAACTGCCAAAAATTCTTCCGCCTATTTGAATCAACTGAAAATCCAAAGGTACACTGAAAATAGGTTCTACCAATAAATATGGCAATGTCCCTGCTCAAAGGCATTAATGTCAAATGATATGATTTTTTTAAAACTTCCTATATCCAAACTTCCTATGTCCTACATTCGTGTAACACACCAGGAAGTCTAAATGAGACATGATTCTAAATAGTGAAACTTGTTTCTGAGAAAATGTCCGATTTTATATCAAGTTGTGGCACAATGCATTTGCCGACATATTATGGAATATTCCAGCTTTTCACGTCATTACTATTTGTTTGACAGCCAAATCAACACAATGCCCTGCCCATAATATTAGAAGAAACCAGTCACATCATTTAATTATAGGTCCAATTTGACACTTGATAAATCATAGATTATGTACACCAAATTTCCTGAACACAGTGAGCCTATAAAGCCTGCTAACTGTCTCTTTAAATACACCAATGAATTTATTTTAAAATTAGTATAATTGCTTGATTTTTATTTAAACATGGCGTAATTATGACAATTTTTCACAATTAACAAGATTTTGAGTAATTTCTGATGTGCCAGAATTGTTATATGTTATTGTTTATGTGACTGCTTTCATGCTTCTAGTTCATAAGATACGTAGGCGTACTGCTTGTTTTCAATACGCCACCATAATGGGGAGTCACATGATCAGATACTCTTTGCGGCCAGACTTTAAAATGTTGATTTATGCTATCCTGCTAGTGGCAGCGACACAACCAACATACAACTAGTCTGTCCACATTTGCTACACAATAATACCAATGCACTGGTCCAAATAAAAAATATCACCAATGGCTGTGCTAATTTTCTGTGCTAATTTCCTTTTTGGCATCCGCTCTGTACCATACTATTCGTGATTGTTAGTGCTGTCTGTCGTTTCCAAACAAACTGTTAACTTTTCTTATCAACCTGTGCCTTGTGGCAAAAAAATTGCCATAAATTCTTCCGCCTATTTGAATCATCTGAAAATCCACAGTTACACTGCCAGGTTCTACCAGCAATTTTGGCAATGCCCCTGCTAAAAGGCACTTTTGTCAGATAACATGAACTTCCTATATTCCAAATTACTATGTCCAACAGAAAGTCTAACTGAGACATGATAACTATAGGCCAAACATTTCCTTACACATGTTCCTAACGTATGACAAATTAAGAAAAATATCACGAATTATCTCACAGGAAAAAAATACCAACGTTACTAACATGACAATTATTGACACAACAATTGGAAATAGCCATATACCCGAACTCTGTGCATTTCCAAATGAAAATAATGTTTAATTTTTTTACTCCTGTTGATTTATAAAGTGACAGAGGAAGCAAGCGGCATTAAGACAACAATTAATAAATGTTACAAAAGGTACTAGTAATTGTTATAAATACACACAATCAAATAGTCCATAGAACTGTGGATTATTACTGTGTCTTGATATGCGCAACAGAGCTAAGGAAACCTATTGTTTTGCCTAATGTTTAAACCAACCTAATTGTCACAAGAAACCTTACTGTTCGTTGTAGTGATATTTCCACATGTCTACCGGCAATCAATTCGTTCGCTCGACAGCCGGGACATTGGCAAGACATTTACACCGGCACACTGAACTTCATTCATTCCAGAATGTTGCCTATTTACTTTAGTTGGAAAAAATAGGCACCTTACCGCGTAAATAATGAGTTGGTGACGCCGGCAGCTGGATTCATAATCAATGAACCCCAATGTCGCAAGCTCAACAATATAGACAAGAAAAAACCTATGAATACATCTCGCAACGCTTCTGCTGGTTATTTTCACATAAATCACCGGGACGTCGTGATGGTGTTACGACATGGTCACACCTGGTAGACGGAAAGCAGACCACACCTGTACATCACGAATTCGTCAAACGTTGAAAAAGAGAGTAAACACGAGTGGCCTTTACTGGCGTCGACGATTCGTGACCTAGCCAGGTAATGGCTACGTCACGAATCGTCGACGCTTTGTTTTCAATTATAATATATGTTAGTTAATAACGCAATATCACCCACGCATGTTGCGACATAGTCAAATGTTGACGAAGAAAGCAAATACATTCACAGTTCATTATTTTTTGTATCCTCGAATGTGTTGTATATATTGCACGACAGAAGACTGACCAAGCCATATGCAACTTGCCACAGGCAAGTCGTAAGTTTACCTCGAAGAATAGGTCATCA